>BQNB010017835.1:0-12785 GCA_026074375.1 Tanacetum coccineum
GTTTTAAGTAAATATCAATAAACTTACAACCAACTTCTTTTTTTATGACAAGTTTGTTATGGTAAAACTAATGAAAGTATGTTATATGTAGTTAGAGGTAACTCGTTCTGAATTTAGGTGTTTTAAAAAAAAAATTAATAGCTTTTTAATCTGATTAATTCATACGCGGTCAGATGTTTAGCCCAAAAAGTATATTTGCTTTTCTTGTGTTATTAAAAGGCACTTAGTGTTAAGAGCATTTGTTTTTTTAGCCCTTAAGAAACATTAAAAATTCTTATTGAACCAAAGAGGGATGAGGTGTATTAACAACTTTTAATATCTCTTTTTTTTCTTTTGTAATTTTTTATATAAATTTTTTTTCACTTTTATGTTTTTGTCTTGTTTTAACTTTGTCGTTCGTAAAAAAAATATGATTAAATAAAATAATTACTTATTTTTTTTGTTAGATAATGAATGTAAAACATGATAATAATTATGTGACAATTCTCATTTCGTTTAAGTTAAAAGTTTAGCGGACTCGTATATCTCAATTCTAACCCAATCTATTTGGTAAATCGTTTTAAAAAATATTCAATTTAAGCCCCGACACGTTTCTCCTTGTCAACAAAAAATATTTTGTTTAAAATTCTTCTAACTTTTAATTGACTATATTATAAAATTATTTTTTATATTTAATAAAGTTTATTTCTACCGTGAATGCAATCATTTATATTTAAATTGTAAAAACTGATAGTTTAACACATTTTTAAAATAACAAACGGTTTTATTTGAGTTAAATTCAAATTTCTTAAACACTTATTCAGACTCAAATATAATCAGATTCAATCATTTCAACCGTTATAAACAAACAACATCTTAGTATTCTTGTTGTATACCCTGACCCCTATAACACATTTGTAGATTTACCTAGTGTGTAGTGCAATCTTTGTTTATCTTTTCAAATAAATAAAGTAAAAAATAAAATTAAAATCCTTTTAACGTCTCTCATAAAATAAAATTCAAATCGTTTTAGCGTCTCTCGTGTTTTGTAATGATATTGAACCAATTAAGCAAAAGAAAACTAAATAGTCGAGCTATAATAAAGTAAAATATGTGACCCATTAAAAGTGTGTTTGGCGCATAACATTTAAAAGTGGTGAGCGTTGAGCGTTTTGATATTTAATGCTCGTTTGACAATCAACAAGTAACTTTATTTATTTTTTTAAACGCTCATTTTCTAACACTTCATGAAGTAGCATTTAGGGGCGTTGAAAATTTATGAGTTGTTTTACACATTATCTTTACACGTACATCTAGGGGTGAGCATACCGGACCGGACCTAATGTATTTCGGTCCGGTCCTCGGTCCGGGGTTTTTGTTATTTTCGGTCTCAGTCCGGTCCGGCTCGGTCCGACCAAAAACCCGACGATTATGCCGTGTAGGACCGGACCGAAGATCGACCCGAACCGGACCGTACAATTTCGGTCCGGTCCTTGGACCGTGCTCACCCCTACGTACATCTATGAAACCAGACGTTTTTATAATAATAAATTGTTACTGTTTACATCAACCGCTAATTACTAATGCTCAGCTAACTCTTACCGATACTTTTTCAGATGCACCCTAAATTGGTACCTTTCACAACATGTTAACATGAGAATAACATCAGAGATTTGAAAATAAGAGGATTTCGATCCTTAAAAAAGTACTATAACCAAAGGACTCAAATAAGAAAACATGTTTGGATTGAACCGGCCGGGTTCAATCATTGAACCGGACCGGAACCGGTTTGGTGGCTCTTTCGGTTCAATAGGAAAATCCGCTAAACCGAAAGAAAAACAGAAAGCCGGAAAAAAACCGTTTCGATATCCGGTCCGGTTTTCAAAACATTTAAGATACAAAGGACTAAAAAAAAAAGACAGAAACAATGGCTATGTTTAACAACACTTCCATCTTCACATCAAAAAACTTCATCCATCTCCAACCAACCAACCTCACCTCGTACAACAACACATTCAAACCACACACACTTAACCTCCATCTGCCACGTGTCTCATCAACTCCACAAAACCAACCAATAAACGTGAACTACCTCCAAACAGAATTCAACTGTCATGGCACATCTTTCACCACCTTAGGTGACAGCTGTGTGGTCAGGATGAGTTTAGAAAATGGTAGTGTAGCTACTCTCATGTTGCCAAGTGGCCTTGTGACGTCATACAAGGCGCCCATGTGGCATGGTGGGTTGCTTGAGCTTTTGCATACTTCAGTTTCTGAAGAAGAGGGTGATGGTGAAAATGTGAGTATACGTGGTGGTGTCAGTGTTGTGTTGAGATGTGAGGGTAGTGGTGGGGTGGTGTGGGAGCCCAGTGTTTGGGATTTGAGAAGTGTTTGTGGGGCTCCGGATGAGAGTATTAAGGTAAACGGATGAGTTTTTTCCAGAGGGCGAGTCTTTGACTCAGATGTGCGTGATGCGTGGTCTAACCGGGATATCCCGTGGTCTCATGTATTTCGGTGGACCGTGCCATCACCACAAAGAGGCCCTTACACACACACTAAATACATAAGTATTAGTAGCGCGTGAACTAATTAAACTCAAACCTCATATTGTGTGTATATATAATAGAAGTGCATGGAATTTTGTGGCCCTCGTCAAGCGGTGGCCCTGTGCAATTGTACCACTTGCAGTCCCCTAAAGACGGCTATCCCACGATGTGTACCTATTGAGTTTAAACATGAGACTCTGTCAAGTAGACCACATGGTGGTGGTTTTCATGAGTCTATTAATGTGAATGCATTATACATTTGTAAGCGGTAGCGGAACCAGGACTAAAATGATGTGTGATATAAGAGCTTTAGTTATAGAATGAGTTGACTTGTCACTTATTAATAGACTAGTAACCGAAACAATGACTAGAAATGCAATTTTTTGGACCGTGGGCAATTAGGGAAAATTGAGATTACGAAGATTAACAATGCAAAGCAAAGTTCTATTGTTGTCCCAGAACCCCCCCTAGTTCCGCCCCTGTTAGTCGAGTGCTTGGGATTGAGTTTTGGAGGATATCATATGATTATTTCCTTTGCAGGCCGCAAATGTTAGAAATGTGTTTTGCCAATCATAGGATATCATATGATTATGCGTTTTGTTAGAGTAAAAACTCGTTTTGCAGATGCAATCCCAAACACCCCCTTAAAAATTATTATATGAGCATAGGTCACCCTTTCAGCCTATTTAGTGCAACCGCAATCCCAAACACCCCCTTAACCAATTTCGTCCTGCATTAGTAGATTTTAGACTATACTTTTGTAGCACCTGACCAATGTAGCGATACTATCCCACCCGGAAAAATGGAAAACTGTTTACTGGCTAACTTGACCCCACCTATTCAGCTCGTACATGTATGACCTGCACACACAAATTTGACCATTCAATCCAGGGCTGGCCTAAGTGGAAGCCGACTGTGGCGCCTGTTAGCTGTCATTTATAAGTCATTTTAACTGATGTAATGTAAAAAGTCCATCTAGTGATGACAGAACTTTGACGGAAGCTTAAAGCGAAAGAGTATAGTGCAAAATATCTCCTTATTTTTCTGTAAATGCAGATGTACAGAGTGTTGATTTATATACATCAAAGTCAACGTTGACCTAGAAAGTCAAATGTCTAACTAACTGACTACTTGTTTTGTTTAAAGGGTACAAATAGCATTTTCACAATAAGAAACTTGAAAAATCCAAACCGAAAAACCAATATATGTTGAACTAACGAACAGTTTGACCCGCCTCATTATAATCTGTAACCAAATAGGCTGACCCATTAGGCCATTGCGTATATTGTCCAATCTACCCATCTGGCCACATCTATTCTTAATGAAATATAATTTCGAATGAGCATGTATACATGTAAACGAGTTAATTTTCTATTTTATGGCAGGTGGAACTGATCAGTAGCAATTCAGAAGAAAAGATTGAAATAAAGCACATTGTAACTCTACAACAAGATGCCATAAGTTCAGAGATTGTGATCACCAACTTGAGACCTTCACCACTTAAACTAATGGGCTCAATCATCGGTCACTTAGCCATAAGCACACCAGAAGCGACTTACGCCATTGGGCTCGAGAGCTCTAATTACTTTGTTAAGCCACCTATTTACTCAAACTTCAGCATCGTTCCTCCTGATTTCAGCAACAATGATTCGAGTTCCAGAAACTCTTTCAAGCAACTACTATCAGGCTGGGGACTGGGAAGCCCGAATGATAGCTTTAACGACAGAACAGCAAAAAACGAGCAAGAGGATGAAGATATTGAAGGTGAAGAAGAGGAAAATTACAAGCATTTAACTGAGAAAATGAGCATGATTTACACCAGTGCTCCTAGAAGTTTGACCATCATGGACAGGGTACGTCGATTTAACTACCCTTTGTGAAATGTACAGTTTGAGCTCGTACTAATGAATTCATGCACATTGTGGCTTACAGGGTAAACGGAACTCGGTTATAGTGAGTAGAGAAGGCTTTGATGAATTGTACATATTCAGCCCTGGCTCAAGACACAAGTCATATGGCAAATACTCTTATATATGCATTGGTCACGCCGCATTGCTCAAACCAATAACCATAGGTCCCCAATCCGAATGGAGAGGCGTGCAGCACTTGCATAACCCGAATATGTAAGAAATTTGTACATTAAATTTCATGTTACATAGATGTGATAATGTACTATTTTTCCCTGTTCAAATGTTTGCAGCCTCTCATTTTACTTCCTAAAAAGTTTCTTATATATGTCCGAAGTTTGAATTGGCGATAACTTTTGTAGTTAAAGTTACTATTTATAGAAGGCAACAATAACCAACTGTTCTTTTTCCTATTCTTTCGCTCTCTCAACTAGCAACTAGCCGATTAATTTACCAAACTAAACAATACTAAAAATAAAAATAAAAAGATTGTAATTTATATGGCATAAGATGTAATGGAATGGCAAGTTCCCAACCATCTAAGAAGGGATTGAAAAGCTCTGGTGGAAGTGGTGGTGCATCATCGGGTGTGAAATTTGCTCGTCGAACTTCAAGTGGTCGTTATGTCAATTTATCAAAAGATGATGTTGAATCGACCGGTGAGACATCAGGGGATTACACAAATTACACGGTTCATATCCCTGCAACCCCTGAGAACGAAACATCAGTTGCTACGAAAGCTGAGGAACAATATGTTTCAAATTCGTTATTTACCGGTGGTTTCAACAGCGTTACACGAGCCCATCTCATGGATAAGGTGATTGATTCAGAAGTATCACATCCACAAATGGCGGGATCTAAGGGGTCGTCGTGTGCTATGCCAGCTTGTGATGGCAATGTCGTGAAAGATGAACGAGGTTTTGATATTATGCCTTGTGAATGCAGGTTCGTTTTTTATTTCATTCTTTGTTCTGTTCGTCCCATGAAATAAAACATAGCTATATACGACTTATTAATGTTTCTTGTTACAGGTTTAAAATTTGTAGAGATTGTTTTCTAGATGCACAAAATGATACCGGTTTATGCCCAGGTTGCAAAGAGCCTTATAAAACAAGTGACGATGACGACTTACCGGGGTCCGCCGCAGGATCATTGTCACTTACGGGAACAGACGGTAAACGTACATCGTTAATAAAACGGAACCAAAATTCGGAATTTGATCACAATAAATGGTTGTTTAACGAGACATCGGGTACTTATGGGGTTGGAAATGCATATTGGCCACCAGACGGAGACGGTGGTGACGGGAAGAGTGGTGGCGGTCTGGGGGACCCGGCTGATAAACCGTGGAGACCGCTTACCCGAAGAATACCGATTCCAACAAATATCATTAGTCCTTATAGGTTATTGATAGCGATACGTTTAATAGTTTTGATTTTCTTTTTAACATGGAGGGTTACACATCCGAATAATGATGCAATGTGGTTATGGTTCATGTCGATTGTATGCGAGCTTTGGTTTGCGTTTTCGTGGATCCTCGATCAGATCCCGAAACTTTGTCCCATAAATCGATCTGTTGACCTTCAGCTTCTTCATGATAAGTTCGAATCACCAGACAAGATCAATAATCCCCTTGGTCGTTCGGATCTCCCGGGTATTGATTTCTTTGTTTCGACAGCTGATCCCGATAAAGAGCCGGTGTTAGTTACCGCAAACACGATCCTTTCGATCCTCGCCGTTGAGTACCCGGTTGAGAAAGTGGCTTGTTACGTATCCGATGACGGTGGGGCCCTTTTGACATTCGAGGCTATGGCAGAGGCTTGTAGTTTTGCTGATCTATGGGTTCCGTTTTGTAGAAAACACGATATCGAACCAAGAAATCCTGATACCTATTTCTCATTAAAAGGTGATCCAACAAAGAACAAGAAACGATTGGATTTTGTTAAGGACCGAAGGAGGGTGAAACGAGAGTACGACGAGTTTAAAGTGAGGATCAATAATTTACCCGATTCCATTAGAAGACGATCTGATGCGTTCAATGCAAGGGAGGAAATGAAGATAATACAAAAGATTCGAGAGAGCGGTGTGGACCCCACGGAGCCAATAAAAGTCAAACGAGCAACATGGATGGCAGATGGGACTCATTGGCCCGGTACTTGGACCAGCCCTAGCCCGGATCACAAAAAAGGTGATCATGCCGGTATTTTACAAGTAATGCTAAAGCCTCCATCCCCCGACCCCTTACACGGGTCAGGGGACGACGACAGTTTGATAGACTACTCTGATGTTGATATAAGATTACCGATGTTTGTATATATGTCACGAGAAAAGAGGTCAGGTTATGACCATAATAAAAAAGCTGGTGCCATGAACGCGCTTGTTCGTTCATCTGCTGTCTTATCTAATGGACCCTTTATCTTAAACTTAGACTGTGATCATTATGTAAACAATCGTATGGCTGTTCGTGAAGGGATTTGTTTCATGATGGACCGTGGTGGTGAAGACATTTGTTACATTCAATTCCCGCAGCGGTTTGAAGGAATTGACCCTTCGGACCGTTACGCCAACCACAACATGGTCTTTTTTGATGGAAACATGCGGGCCCTTGATGGGGTTCAAGGCCCGTTTTATGTGGGGACCGGATGTATGTTTAGACGTTTTGCATTGTATGGGTTTGATCCACCAAAGTCCAACTTGTTAGCTAATGAAAAGAAGGGGGCTGATGGTAATGCATCAGCTACCGAGACACAAGCGTTAAAGGCGTCTGATTTTGACCCGGATCTTGATGTTAATGAACTACCTAGGCGGTTTGGAAATTCGACACTTTTGTCTAATTCAATACCAGTAGCTGAATTTCAAGGTCGCCCTATTGCTGACCACCCTGCTGTCACGTATGGTCGGCCTCCTGGTGTCCTTCGAAGTGCTCGAGAACCGCTTGATGCATCTACTGTTGCTGAAGCTGTTTCGGTAATTTCTTGTTGGTGAGTTTCTTTATTACATAAAAATCTTATTCTTTCCTACAATTTTTGTATTAATTTACCCATTTTAACACTTTTTAAATACAGGTATGAAGACAAAACGGAGTGGGGTGATCGAGTTGGCTGGATTTATGGATCCGTGACAGAAGACGTGGTAAGCGGGTACCGAATGCACAACCGTGGGTGGCGGTCAATATACTGCCTCTCAAAAAGAGACGCTTTTCGTGGGTCTGCACCTATCAATCTAACTGATAGACTCCATCAAGTCCTCAGATGGGCCACAGGGTCTGTTGAGATTTTCTTCTCAAGAAATAATGCTTTCTTTGCATCCAAACGCCTCAAATTTCTACAACGTTTAGCATACCTTAATGTCGGTATTTACCCCTTCACATCACTCTTCCTCATTGTCTATTGCTTCCTTCCCGCACTCTCACTCTTATCCGGTCACTTCATAGTCAAAGACCTTAATGCTACCTTCTTAATTTACCTGTTGTTAATGACCTTATGTTTGATCGGGCTCGCTGTATTGGAAGTGAGATGGTCCGAGGTGACGTTAGAAGATTGGTGGAGAAATGAGCAATTTTGGTTAATATCCGGTACGAGTTCTCATTTAGCTGCAGTGCTTCAGGGGATCTTGAAAGTTATTGCTGGAATCGAGATCTCATTCACACTGACAGCAAAAGCAGTTGAAGACAGTGACGATATTTACGCTGAGTTATATTTAGTGAAATGGACTTCGCTAATGATTCCTCCAATAGTTATAGCGATGATTAATGTTCTTGCAATGGTGGTAGCGTTTTCTAGGACTATTTATAGTATAAATCCGCAATGGGGGAAGTTTGTTGGCGGTGCGTTTTTTAGTTTTTGGGTTTTGGCTCATTTGTATCCGTTTTTTAAAGGGTTGATGGGTAGGAGAGGGAAGACGCCTACGATTGTGTTTGTATGGTCTGGACTTATTGCTATCACGCTGTCGTTATTGTGGGTTGCTATTAACCCGACTTCTAGTCCGGCAGATACTACCGGCGGAGGGGCTAATTTTAAGTTTCCATAAGAATAAACATCTGTCTACTTGTAACATTAGATATAGTTTTGTGCATTTTTAATATAAAAAATTTGAGGAAATTATAGTTAAATCTGAGATGCAGCTGAGTTAGCAATTTTTTTTATATATAGAATGTGGCCTTCCTACGATATGCATTTCTCATGGTGACTTAAGCAATGACAGCAATTATCATGTTGATGCAGTCAGCAATGACACCAATGCATATATATAAACAGCAAATGCTTCTAATGGACATTCAGTAACTAAATACATTTTCAACCATACTTATTTTCATGGCTAGCAACAACACCACCCAATCACTACCCCTCCAAGACCGTGTCGCAATTGTGACAGGCGGGTCCCGTGGCATCGGCAAGGCCATCTCCCTTCACCTGGCATCCCTTGGCGCGAAACTTGTCATTAATTACAATTCTAATTCTACTCAAGCAGATCACCTTGTGTCCGAAATAAGTTCAAAATATCAGTCACAGGCAATTGCTATCAAAGCAGATGTTTCTGATCCACTTCAAGTCCAGACCCTTTTCGACGCAGCTGAATCTGCTTTTGATTCACCTATATATGTTATGGTAAACGCTGCGGGTATCATGGACCCCACATACCCTTTGATCATGAACTCCTCTCTAGAAGAGTTTGATAGGATATTCGCAGTAAACACACGAGGCGCTTACTTGTGTTGCAAGGAAGCTGCAAAGAGGCTAAAGCAAGGTGGTGGAGGAAGAATTATTTGTTTAACGACGTCATTAGTGGGGGCTTTAAGACCGGGGTATGGGCCTTATACGGCTTCTAAAGCCGCGGTTGAAGCAATGGTTAAAATTTTGGCTAAGGAGTTAAAGGGTACAAAGATTACCGCGAATTGTGTGGCTCCTGGACCTATAGCGACTGAGTTGTTTTTTGAAGGTAAAACTGAGGAAATGGTGAATAAGGCGATTGAGATGATTCCGTTGGGGCGGTTAGGAGTGCCCGAAGATGTTTCCCCGTTGGTCGGGTTTTTGGCTAGTGATGGCGGTGAGTGGGTTAATGGTCAAGTTGTTCGTGCTAACGGTGGATTTGTGTGAAAGTTGTAATGGGTCATTTTTTTATGAAAAGTTATGGGTCAAGTTGAGTTGACTTGTGTTAAGTCAATGGAAGATTTTCATTGTACTATTATGGAAAGCATATGTTGTAACTTTAATACTAGATTGAATGAAAGAAGAATTATTATCTTCTGTTATCGGGTGTATCATGCAAAAGAACTTCCACAAAATGTTTTACAAAATGATGTGTCATAAAGTTAATGGCAATCTTAAAGTTACTTTTGACTTCTCTTTCTTACATGCATCCACAAGTGTATGACACATCATTTTGTAAAACATTTTGTGAGAGTTCTTTTGTGGTTCTATCATTCCTCTATAATCCACCCCTTCAGGTCAGACCGGGTTGACAGAAGCTTTATGTATTGCAAATATACTTGGCCACTTACGGCACATAAAATTTTAGCTGTTTTCATTTGAACTCTTGACCCATCATACATAAATGACTCATTTACAGTAAATGTTAAGCTTCCCTTACTACTATTGAGTAAGTAAGCAAGAAATTAGCTTTGTGAGGGTTAAAGAGGTGTAGTTCTTAAATGTGATTGTTGTGCTTGTAGTAGTATCATAGTCAAAATCAGTCAATTTATTTAGACATGTACTTTTAAATTTAAATCTCAATTACTATTTTTCTTACAACAGTCACTTAAAATCCCAATACCATATCAAATAGTAAATAACACAAGTAATAACTTTTCAATCGTGTAATGCTTTATTGATAAGAATCAAAGTATTACAATGCGTCTGAAGAGCTCGCTGATGCTTTGCACTTAGAGAGTCCTTTCATAACCTCTGAGTCCCAACACTCAGAGGTTCTTCAATGTGTCTGAAGAGCTCGCTGATGCTTTGCACTCAGCGAGTCCTTCATTACCCACTGATGCCACTCAGCGGGTCCTTCAATACTTAGCCTAATTTCTGTTTAGATCTAGGCTCTGAATCGGCCCAACACTTACCAACGTCATTAAAATTTCCAACAGTGGATAGTAAAGACCATGCATACAAAGACGAATAAGTTCTTCTAGCAGCAACAATGACTTATTACTTAGCTTGGTTAAAAACTCCGAAACAAAACACGCAATTCAAACCTTAAGACTAGATAGGTGGCTAGCTAGATATTTGTAGCTAGTGTGGTGGTGGTGGAGGAAGTCGTAAGCCATTTTAATTTGTTAACATGGTCCGAGAAATATTGGGTGAATAACCCATTTCATAGAGGTGAACACATTAGCACATTACCAACTCATTTCAACAATGGATCTTTCACTCGTACATTCCATATCCTGCGCATCATCAAAATGAGTGACGTTGTCCATGTCGCTACGACAATTTTAGGTTCTCGAGACGGCAAAAAAAGACCTAGCGTCCTCATTACTACACCAATGCGTGAGCTTAATACTCACATCGCTAATCACATATGATTTTGCTTACAAAATAGACCTGGTCATTGTGACCATAAGTTGGTTTATGAGGTCACTCTTTTATGAATCTGTCATATAGGTTCCCCGATACCATAAGTTTGTAATTCATCCGTTATTTGTTTTTATCAAAAAATATGTTAAGATGGGTATAAGAGATTTTAGATGACCCAACTTATTGTTTGTGTTAGTAAGCTGGCAGATTTTAGTTTCAGTCTTATATATGTTATTTTGTCATTTGCATAATTATAACACCAAAACACCATTCTCTCCATAATATCACAATTCTGATGCCGTCGTGAAAATAAATAAATAAATGATAAACGCAAAAAATGCGAGTCACGGTGTGGTATGTGGCAGCGTCCCGTCGTATTTTCCACGACCATTTGGGCTGGCCGTGACGGCTTGAGATACGAAAACGCCACTCATGGTGTGGTTGTGGCGCCGTCGGGTAGCGTTTTCCCGGACCATTTGCTCGAAAACTTAGGATACCTTATCCTCTAAGAGTTTAAAATGATATAACCCTTTTCTTCAAGTAAACGCTTTTTCCCTCCGTATAAATTACCATATATTTGGCCAAAGTGGAATTTAAATAATGCGTGAGAAGTACCTGCTGACATCAGTCCAAGATTTTGTACACAGATATTTAATAGACTCAGACAACCATTTTACTAGCCTACTTCCTATATTTAAGAGACAAACACCCACCATTTATCATTCATTCACTCCATTGTTCTTTGGTACTTTTCTAACTGTGAGTGGCACAATTAAGGAAGATACATTGCCTACAACTGTAACATCTTCATTAAGTGGTCAGTCAGAGTGGCAGTGAACCTGATATAAAGATCATTCCAATAACTGTTGGTCATGTCAGACATTGACTACGCAGTTTGTGACCTTTATTAACATGTGCCCTTAGGTCACAAAGTTAGACAATACCCTTGTTCTTTTGTGGCGAAAGATGACTGAAAATCTTTGGGCAAACCATTAAACAAGATAATAAAGTATAATTATTGTAAACAAGCAAAGAAAAAACGAACACTCATTATAGTGAGAAAGCTTAATAAACCCAATAAAAAAAGATTATGTACCGTAATTGACTTCAAAATAGCTTATTGATCTTCTTAATATGAGCGACAATAACTTCATCTGTTGCTCGCAAAGAAGTGTCAATCTCTTGCCTTGGAAATTTTTGAAACCATTAACGAATAAACATGCAAAAAACACTGAAAATAAACGATAGTGGAAATGGCGAAGGGCCTCATTACAAATATTATCCTTACATCATCGAGCTCAACCCGCAAATGCATTAATACTAGTGAACAACTGCTTCCTGAACTGATTTTGTTTTGTTACCTCTAAACTACCACGACAAATTAGTCCAGTATTTGGATTGTGTCTTGCAAATCTCATGTTTAAACTTTATGCATGTGTAGATTAAATGTTTTAAACTTATAATCTTTGTCGATTACGTATTTTTTGATCTATATTTCTATAATGCTTGAATCAAACTTGAACTTTGAACCATTTTTTGTTTCTAGTGATTGTGTACGTCTTTAAAAAATTAATAAATGAGTAACATGATAACATCATATGCAAAGGATGGCTCTTTGGACAAAAATATGTTTATAGACATTGCGTGTCACAAAATTAAATTTGCTTTAAAACTGGACTAGGCAACAGTTAGGGTGGAAACGAGTCGAGTCCGAGCTGTCAGAGCCCGACCTCGGCTCGTCAAAGTATTGTAAAGCTCGAGCTCGAACTCAATTAATAAATGAGCTGTAACATAGGCTCGAGCTCAGGCTCGGGTTCGTTTCGGCTCGGCTCGGC
>BQNB010017835.1:12877-69266 GCA_026074375.1 Tanacetum coccineum
CCTAACAATCTCCCCCTAAGGGAGGTCACCCCAGAAAACACAATTTGAATTTTAGCATTCTATGAGATGTTCTTCTGACAATTTTGTAATCATACCTAAGGACAAACACAATTTTGTAATCATACCTAAGGACATCTACACTAACTAGTGGATTGTCCCTGGGTAGATCCCTCCGGCTCTGGCGGGATCATGGGAACATGTACCTAGCATATGTGTTGACCCGGTTTCTGCCTAATGTTTAAGGAGGGCTGCTTTCTTTTCACCCTTTATCTTAACATTTCTTTTTCATTCTTCAACCCCTTCAGTGCTTACCGAGACTTCATTACTAGAACCTTGTTGGGTTTATTCCAGTACTAGCTCATCTCAGTCCGCACTATTCCCTTATTCTCACATTACTCCTTTTGTAATCAAACCTAAGGACTTCTACACTAACTAGTGGAAGTACGTTTGGTTTAACCTGATTTGTAGTGACACATGAGACCGTATTCTGTAGTTGGACTTTCAGACACTCATTTTCATTTTTAAGGGCAGTTATCTGTTCTGTATGCTTAGCACGCGTAATCTTGATCGAATCATACAATTCCTTGTAGTGCTGCTTAATCTTTGCATTTTCTGCCCTAAAAAGCTCATTTTGTTCTAGAAGACCATTAACCTTTTCAGTTAATTGTGAGATCTGAAAGTCTCGGGCCCTAAAATCAAGTGTTCGGTCTAGTTCACTACGGGTCTCCTTAAGTTGAGATATTTCCATTTTCAGCTTTTGGATGACGTTGTCTTTTCCTTGAAGTGAAGCTTTCATTTGACCGATTACAAAAACGGAGTTAAAATCAGGAGTATCATTAACGGATGAAGACGGTTTATTCTGAAAACTATCTTTAAGGTTTTGATACTTTAATTGTAAGTTCAGGTGATTTACCTCAAGATTGGAAAACCGGTTTAACAGTTCGTTATAATTATCCTTATGGACATTATCACGTAAATTAGAAAGCTCTGCTTCAAGTTCTAGACAACGGGCGTTGACAACATTATGAGCCTCTTGCATTTCAGTAAATCTAGATACATTAAGCTCAGAATTCGATGCAACATAAAACACTTCTTTAAACAAGCAATCAGCAATTATATTATCATGTTCGAGAAGAAGGTTTTTCCGTTCAATCGCATCATGTTTCCTATCAACAATACTTTGGTCTAGTTCAGCTTCCAACTCATCAAAGGCATCACTCATTTCTTTAACTTCTTTTGTTAGAGCCTTCTGAATGCCCTCAAAATGTTCTTGAAGAGTTTTGAAAAATGGAATGACCTCCGTGAGGTAACATGTCTTGGTTTGTTCAAAACCCCTTTCCCCTTCAGTGATCCCAGTTGGTGTAATTCTCTTTTTACATGTTTTCTCAAATTCTGAAAAAAGTTGTCTAAGTGTAAAAATGTTAATTTTCACTTGACTTTTGGTTGGAAGCACTCTGGGGACAAGCGTTGCAGGTGTATTTGGAGGATACACAGTCAACGCTTTGATAGGTCTGGTGTTCTGCTCTTTGAGAGCTTCAGCTTTCATCTTAACAATATCTTGAGACCAAAATAATTGTTCCGGGGTCAGTTGTTTCTGTGGTGTGAAGGTCGCTAAAAAGTTCTCTTTCGAGTAATTAGGCGGTGTGATATTGACCTTATTATCCACACATTCATTAGCTTTCATTTTATCATGCATTTTCTTCCTAGAAATTTCAGATTGTTCTAGGGTCTCCTCACAGTCACGTACTACGCGGCCGATGCCTTGATTGGGTGTGACAATTACATGACCACTATACAGGGCAGGCTGAACTTGCCTTGCACGATGTAGACATAGGGGGTTCTTGTAGCCAATGGCTACCTTATTCACTTCATCATAATAAGACCTAGGTTTACACATCATGTGAACTGTTTGAATAGACGCCTTGTTTGAATAGTTTATCCTCGACCTTAATCTTAAAGCTTTTAAGTCCAAAAATTCTTCATGGATTTATTTTCTTTCTGATTAAAATCCTTTTCAAAGATGTAACTTCACTACCATTAACTTGCTATGTTGGATGGTAGAGGCCCAGATCAATTTTATAGAATGAAGTTTTCCTTTTTCAATTCTCTTCTTAATATTACGTCACATATAACTATCCTTAGTATGGCTCCTCAATCTTTGTTCCTGTTCATTTTAATTCAACCAGGCCCGTCTTTCCATAAACAGTTCCCACATGTTCCTTATATGTGGCAAGTTCAGCATTTAACAAATTATTAGCTACTGTATTCCGAGGTGTACTGAGAGACTAGAATGGACAATCAGATTTTAAATGCACAACATATCTTACCATCACATATCATCATTTGAAACCATAGATGCATTATTTTGTACAACCGGCGCAACGTTGTCCTTTACATACTGATCATAAGAGTCATATTACTATCACTAAACATCTTATAATCGCATGTGATACAAACATCGGGTTTGGTTGTACATGTCGTGCATCTCGGTTCGTTCCATGATGATCACAAATAGCATCTTGATAGTGATCATGGTCATGTACCTCAGATAAGACGTCCGAATCATAAGACGGACCGGCTTCATTACAAACTGGATCTGCAGATGAAAGATTAGCCATGAACATAGTTTGTGCCGTAGGAGCCTCATCAACATCAGAATCATAACCCACGATCATCACTGAAACACATTATCCAACGTTAAGAGCTAAGTCTTAAACCGGTTGCTCATCCACATCTTCATCAATAGCATTGTCTGTCCACCAGCTAGGAACAATAACTGCTCTTCATCCAAGACTACCCCATTCTCTTGAGCTTGCATCAGCAACATCTTGTCTTTGAAGTATTATGAGTTCTGTGGACACTTGGGTTAAGTGTAGTTCCTTGCTATGTGGCCTACCTCGTTGCAGTTGTAGCACTTAACCTGCCTAGCTTGACCCGGATTATAAGCGTTCCCCACTCTGTTCTTGTGCTCACCCATAACCAACTGCAACTGCACCCCTTAGCATTTATTACCCTGTCCTCTATCTGTCCGACCCTTGAACATTCTGAACACACCCCTACCGTCTTGTTATCTGTACTTGATTCTTGGGTTCGATGAGTTCTGAGTTTGATTGTTTTGTTTGAGGAAGAGGTTTTGTATGACTGGGTGAGTAAGGCAAGTGTGTTGGTTATGGTTTCTCGATAGGTTTGTCAGTTTGGAGAAAGTCCAAGTCGATTGTTAGGTGTCAGCGGAATATGGTTTGATGATATGTGATCGGTGGATTGTTGATGCCGGAGATGATAATGTTCAGGTAAACATTCGACATCAAGGCTAGAGTATCCAGCTCTCTATTGTGTGGAGACGTTCCAACATCATCTTCATTCTCATTGGCATGTGCCTCGTGTTGCTTCAGGTAAGCCCCCAAAAAAAAAAAAAAAAAAAAAAATAAAAAGAGTTGACAAAGTTGAGTCACATAAGAGCCTTGTAAAGTTTCACAGCTGTAACAAATCACCCCATTCGGCAGCATGTTATTCACAAAACTTTGATTCACTTTTTATTGACAGTGTCATCTTGATGTTTCTGCATGTCATAATGATCTATGCAAACCCGTACATCAGTAATCGTGTATGGTTTCCTCCTTTGTTCTGATGGAAGTGTTCAAAAGTCATCATAACAGTTGTGATCACTAGGTCTTCTTTGTTAATTCTTATCCTTCCAAAAGCATCTTCACCATTGCCCTATATTCCATTTTGCATCAGTGTAATGAAATTGAATGAGTGATTAAGATATCTTTATTGGTAACCTTTGAAGTATATTTTTGTTGCCCCGGAATGTCTGCATTGCACCTATCCTTCTCAATCCTTGACAGATCCGAGTAAATTCGAGGTTCGTCAGGACCTAGTTGAGTGTACTCAGTTCCTTCGCAAGAAATGCTCGTTGTCCCCCGAATCTCAAATGTCACTTCATCAATTTGACTTTAAGAATGTTTTACCCCATTCCCCTTACCCGACATTAATAATCGAATACGTTGTGCCAAGACCGCAAAAGTCAGCCTTAATCAAAGCATAGGTGGTTCCGGGAGCGGAACCCTGGCACATTGGATGTCTCTGAAAGAATAGCCATAGTGAATACTTGTGATATGATAAGTTGATCGATCAATTGATTAGTGATTGTAAGTTATAAGTGATGATTGTTTGTTGGATTAGCGATATTTGTTTGATTGTGATTGGATTGGTTGAATTAATGTTAAAAAAAGCTGTGAAGTTTTTGTCAAAAGGCAACAAGAATATTGAGTTTGATCAAGAAAAATATTGAGTCAAATAAAAAATGTGAGTTGGTGGTGATTTCGCAATGAGAGTCTTGAGTTTTGATCAAAACGCAACCAATATGAATCAAAACGCAGTGTATAATTGTCAAAACGCAATGAAGAGTTTTGAGTTTTGATCAAAACGCAGTGAACTACTCAAAACGCAATGGAATTTTAAGACTTGATCAAAACGCAACCAATTAAAAAATTGGGCAGAGTCACCCCTAGCCAAAATGCAACGAAAGTCTTCAAAACGGAACCTGCAGTCAAAACACAATCACCAAAATGCAACCTTAAGGTCAAAACGCAACGACCAAAATGCAATGTACTTTCTTCACCAAAACGCCAAACGAAAGACTGTCTCAGAAGTCAAAACGCATTGACGACATAAAACGAACTTGTTTCAACCTACAAAACTAAAAATCCACACCCTTTTGAACGTTTTCACTTGGTTTCTTTTGCACAACTTGGTCCTAGAAGGTTATAACAACTATAAACACACTATCTTTAACATCACAAACATGAGAATCAAAGAGTGTCAAGAATAAGACCATAAACCTTCAAAAACCAAACTTTTGATCTAAACTAACCAAGGAAACGCACACACAATCTAGCTAATCATCCCATGTGCTCCCTATACCAATTGTAGTATACCATGCATATCATACCACAAGCAAGATATTATGGGTTGGCTACTTAATCTAGAGAGAGAAAGTGATATTTCTTCTAGAGAGAGAACGTGCAATATAATTTATTAACACTAAATGAACCACCACCCTTCCAAGGCTGAAGGTGGGGTTTAATATACATGTGTTAGTAAGCTCTATGGGCTTGGGATGGGGTTGGGCTAACACTGAACACAATAATTGGGCTAAAGGCCCCGCCCAAAACTACTAAACATACGCTTGACTTTCTAACTACTAGCTTTTCTATACAAAACAATACACGTCATGAACACGGGTGACCGAGTCTTTTTCATAATCTAAACATAGTAACACTACAATTTACTTGTAATTATTGAATACGTCTCGCCCTTTTGCATATCATCACCTTATGTTACCACCCTTTTTGGCTTTCTCGTATGACATATATCTTCACGTATTCTGTAAAGCTTTCTTTCGTTTTAAAAAAAATGACATGTTAAGATTTATGCAAGATAAGATGCAGTTTAATAAACTACCAAAAAAACAAAACAACCCCCTTTTTTTTTCCCATCAAAGCGTACATTCAAGATACAAATATGTTTTAATGGTCAAGTTTGAATGACATTGGTGCATTTAAGGTGCAAGTAGGGGAGTACATGAGGCGAAGGGACAGTTATGATTGGGTGGTGCGCATGGGTTATTTATTAGTTCGTGTGGGGCGGGGGTGGTGGGTGGGGTGTTGTAGACCAGTGAAAAGTGTTAAACATGGCGCGACTTCGATGTAAACAAGGGAATTATTAACGGATTTTTGGGAAATGAGACAGGTGCGTCTGTATTTTTCATATTTTTACAGATTCATTACTAAACCGCATCTAATCAAGGGGTCGTTAGTTGTGAAAAATATCTAATTTTTCTCAAGAATTTTTAATGTGAAAAGGGATATATTGAAAATTCGTTTTAGTAGCACTTTTTTCATCATTATTATAAAAAAAGTTGGGATTTTTCAATCTCACTTTTTTCAACAATTTACCAAAAAGTTAAAATTTCGTTCTATCATTCTCACGTTTTTTTCTTATCATTTTATTCTCAATAAAAAGAAACGGAATCTATAAACATCAAACACAAACCATTCTAGCTCTAATCTCCTCATGCCATCATCCACCGTTACCATTCAAACTTCGTTAGTAATTATTTTTAAATTTTTTAGTTTATATGTTTTCATATGTTTTTTTATACGGTTTTATCATTGGCGTGTTGAAATCTGAATTTTTTATCCGTCCATTCTATATAAGTTTTCATTGGTGTTTTAAATTTTTTGGTTTATATGTTTTCATTTAAACTGAGATGTTTATGAAACTGCACTCATGTATTTCTGGAAGCATTGACATGTTGCTAGATGATAACCTTTGCTAGTATAGTTATTTGTGGTTATGACATTCGCAAGTGGGAGCTATTTAGAAGTGCTCATATCATATTAAAAAATCATACGGCTGAAAATACATGAACCTATGGGGCCACACATGTATAGACCGAGGTATTACCACTTATAATGTATTTAATATATTTATAGTAATTATATTAATTAAATTTTTTATTTTAACGAATCCAATTTAACGACTTTTATTAATCCGTTTAGACGCATTAAAACTTATAGGCTTTCATTTATAAAAATTGACTTAATAAATGACTTAACCCAAAAATAATATGAAAAGGTCCATATCCCTTGGAATGGCTACCTAGAGATGAAAAGAGAGAAAAACCCCAAACATATTCACCAATTTTTAGTTTTATATATAAACTATTTGTTTTGACATAATCTCATAACTTAAGAAACAAATCAGGAAAATACCCACTCCTCCTTCTCCCCATGAACTGATCGGAAACAACTCTTTGGGGTTTTGGGTCGATTTTATCAAGAAGCAAGAAACTAGGGTTCATGCAAATCGGAAATCAAGGAACTAGCATTCATGTAAACACGAAGAATTGTAGTGTAGACTATTCGTAAAGACCACTTAGTTTAGTGATTAAGGGTTTTTTGTGGGTGTCTAAGAGAAGAACAAGATCTATTCTTTGCTGCGTTAGTTCATCCGATTACGCTACAAGAGGTAAATAATGTATTTATTTGTTAATCTTTAAACATCATATGGATCCGCCTTTGGATATTAATCCGATGCGTATTATATGTTTATAATTGTTATTTAGTATATAAATTCTAACACATGCAATTTTCATTAAAACTGGACACCAAAATAAGTGTTGTTACATTTGTTAGAAATCTGAAAAATCGATCTATTCTGATTTATGATTCCCTGCATCATTCCCCCCCTCTTTGAAAAGACTCGACCTCGAGTCTTGATTTTTTTTCAAATAGAAACTAATAATACCATTTTGTAGTTATCTGTAACGCTTGATATCCTTTTTTACCCAAACATAAATTTTGAGCGAACTTTTTACTAACCTTGATAATAATAATATTTTTTTAAAAACCACATTAACTCATTGTGATTTTAAAATTGATGTCTTCCTCAAATTATCACTCAGAAACATGTTGCATCATAACATATTCACATGATCAACCATAACACACCTCCATCTCCACATGTAATTACTTCCTCAGCAACAAGATCCACTTCATTAATATCAGTATCAAAAACTGGCATCGATTCTTCTTCTATACCACATACAACACCCGAAAAGCACACATCATTTTCTTCCTTTTGAAATTTTGGATAATTGTCAAAAAATGATACTCCTATTCCTGTATCAAATATATCACATATAATAGGTGCCAATTTGGTTTCCTTTTTCAACAAAGTGTCATCATGATAATCTTGATAGTAACCATCAAAAGGATTGACCTCTGCTTAAACATTGTCCTAGACACTCTAATCCGCTTTGGTTTCTTTTACTAGCGAGTCATCACGAGAACTCTGTGGATCTTGAGCGTATGGGTTATCCCTTTTGTAGTTCCCACCTCTTTAAAAAGACTCGAACATGAGTCTTGATTTTTTTAAATAGAACTTATAAGCCATGTTTGTAGATTTCGTATATGCTTGAAATGTTTTACCAATCAGAAAGTTGAGCGAACTTTTACTAACCTTGATAATGATACATTTTTCAAACCACACCAACTCATGTGATTTTAAATTGATGTCTTCCTCAAAATTAACCACATCAACTCATGTGATTTTAAATTGATGTCTTCCTCAACATTATCACTCAAAACATGTTGCATCATAAGAGATTACACATGATCAATGTAGGAACCCTAAACACTTATTTCACCATTTGACCAAGAAAAATAGATAAAGAAAAATGAAGACATGGTAAGAGAATTTAGAGAGAGAAAGTAGAGAGAAAATAAGATGGTTGAGTACTAGTATGTGAAAAATACAAAGAGAACCAACACCCTCTCCAAACTTGGAGAGGGATATTTATACTTACACCATGAGGCTTACATGCATATGGGCTTTCTATGAGCCAGGCTCGGGATTACTTGTGATTACTTGGGCTTTAGCCCATAACACGTGACCGATTAGATTACATAAACGAGCCTGTTTACCCTTCTAGCCTATTACAACATACATGAGATAAATACCGAGATTAATAATATAATTGGAGGCTAACAATCTCCCCCTAAGCTTGGTTTCTGAGAGATTCTAAGCTTTCATGTTAAACTCGTTATCTTGAGGCCAATAAACTCCCCTGATGTGTGGTCTTTGAATTCTTGAAGTGAGATCTTGAATCTTGCTTCCTTGAACTTTTTGAGATTGCTTTGTCGTTGAGTTCTTGAGTATTTGGTCTTTATTATGTTGTAAGCTTGTTCCTTCATGCTTTGTGATCTTTGATTTTTAGCCTTTTTCATTGTCTTTTGACTTCGTCTTTAAGTCCGAGATCTTTAAATCTTTATCCTTCAGTCTTGATCGTCCTTTGCATCCGCCCTTTGTCATCATTGTTTCTTGACCAACATGCCTCATACTTTAACATCTTATTAAAAGCTTCTAAAATCTCCCCCGAAAGCTGGTTTCTGAGGAGTTTATCTTTAAAATCAAAAGTTTTCGGAAGTCTTTGTCTTAATACTTGAGCTTTCTTGATTTTTGAATCTAATCTTATAGTATGTCATTGTAGTTTGAGCATGAGCATGTGGAAATGAAGCTGGAATGAGGTGTCTCCATCCCATCTTTATAAATAATCCTGAAATAAAATAGTCAGTAATAAGCTATGTGAACGAATATGGCTTTATCATTCGCCTGATTTGGTTGGATTAACTATGGTTCCGTGAGGAACCAACAGTGATCAGGTAAGATTTTAATTTAGACGAATCTCCCTTAATAGATTTCCCCTTTAAGCATAAGATCCTCCAACACAGATGTATTAGATTCACCATGCAAGCTTATTCTCAATATCAGAACGTCTTAAAGCTAACAACACGATATGAAGGAATCGATATTACTATCTAGAGATGAGTCTCATCATTTACTTGAACAATTTTGATTCCCATGGAAATCGCACCATTGTTTCTTTCCAGTTTAACACAATTTGATTCATAAAGAATCACATAAGTCACCTACCGAGTTTTGTTTGGTGTTGGCTCAAGCTGATTTCCATCTCCACGTGAAATACTTAAGTATCACTCGATGTTCTGGCAAAATCACAAGATAACGCGTATACTCTTGTTAACAGCTTTGTGAACTTTATTGGGGCGTTCAAACAATTGTTTTATGGAATGTGTCCTAATGAAATTTATTTTATGATCTCTTGGCTCTAGACTCATTAGTGCGTTTTGGTTTTTAGTACTCGAAGGCAGGAGCGACTTACACCTATTCAATATCAACTAACTCTGAGTGATATAGTCATAGTAAGTCGTGTGTATCCCGTGGACAAATAGACAAGCAATCTGTTAAGAGAAACTCGAATGGCTGGGGAGGGTTGTGCATTGCATCACTGGGTCCATGATGTCGTCTTCAATATTAGAATTCATCTTTGTGAAAACTGATAGATTATGTATTGACCTAGTTTCTGCCTAAAGTGGGTGGAGGCTTCTAAATTTTCCCCTTTATCCATACATTCTTTTTCATTCTTCACCCCATCATGCTTAACTAAGACGCCATAAAACTAACAACAACCTTAATTGTCATTGGTCCAGTGTTAGCTCAATCTTATCGGTTAATTATTCCCTTATACTCATTCATACTCCCTCATAAACCTAAGGACTACTATTTCTAACAATGGAGTATCCTTAGTAGATCCTCTCTAGATCAGGTTGGATCAAGACTAATACCTAACCTAACCACCTTAAGACTTCAAAATCGTCGTGAAATTAAGAGTTTTTGGTATAAGATCGAACCACATAACCTTTCGAAAAGCACATTTTGATGTCCGATTAGATCACTTTATTATTTTTAAGATCACATTTTAATTACATTTCTTCCCCTATTTTTAAATTACTAATCACTTAATTTTTGAAATACCATAGTGGGTTAAAATTTTGTCATGAAAATACTATGGAAAAACTTTATTACATAATTTTATGGAACTTTAACTTGGTCCCACCTCAATTATAACATATGTTTGACACCAAAAAATAATACCCAGTTTGTAATATAATATAAAAATTTAGGTTAGCATTGTTGAGCACACAATTTTGAAAGATTATGAATTGTCATTGAAGAATTCTTAAAAAATTATGCTCAACCACTAAATCATCTTATAACATACAATCTATTGAGTAGTCATTATTATTACTGAGTTGTTATTAAGACTTTTTATAATGTTTTGAATACATAAATATTGTCATGTTATGATGTATCCAAAATCATTAAAACCTTGTTTTTTGAAAAACTCCCCCTCAAACATTGACTCATTTTAAAATGACATCAAATTTAAAGAATTGCTTGTAAAAAAGACAATAAGATGGATGGAGTGTTGAATACACAATTTTAAAATATTTTGAATTGTCATTGAGAAATTCTTGGAAAATTATGCTCAATATTTTGAAAAACTCATGTTAGAAGACTTCTCTTCTAACACTAAGAATAAGTGCACTGAAGCATACACTCTCCTTTTTTGTTCGGGTCCGAGTTGCAATCTGAGAGCAATTACAAGTCATAAAGAAAATTAGAAATGACATGTTTGGAAAACATTTGAAACTCCTGTTCGAACTTCATTTACACGCCCGTGTCGATGTTAATCAACATTTCTAGGTACGTAAATGTTATTGGTTCCAAGATACATGTCGCGAATGTTCTTTTTGTGAAACATTTTTTGATTTTTTTGATTTTGTATTTTCTTTTTAAAATTTTATATTTTTGTATTTAGATTTTATTCTCAAAAATATTTACTTGTTGTCCTCAGCATTGTTATGAGATGGTGTAATAGTAAATTCCAACTCTTGTTGTGAGGTAGCTATGTCTTGTCTGTGTATGAACAACCTTTGGCACCGCTTTGGAACTTGACTTTTCATTATAGTGGTCATGAATTCAGAGATCTTAAACGTTATGATCAGAAGTCAATTGCAATGTTCATCAAGATCAAAATTCCTTGAAGGCCCTAGTTATTAGATATTCTATCTTTTCATCAACCAACTCCTGAGTCCTTCCTTTTTAAGATGAAAGATGTACCTGCACTTAAGTTTAAGAGTACCGCACAGACATCATGAGTTTGTTATTTAATCAATATTGGTTAGTGATATCCTCATTTGAACCAGTTATGGGTTCACTGTCAACCATGGTTGTGCTAGAAGAAAATATCTTTCCAGTAGGAACCCACCTAAGACCAATTGTCTTAAAATTTACTCGACGTCTCCACCAAGACCAAGATTGAGAGTCATTGTTTTCTCAGCACAACAGAAGTCTTTTTGATTAAAACCTATGTCCTTATTGTGATCTATTTCTTTCCCTGTTTCTTTTTCAACACTTATTTGCTCTACGTTTTGTTTCTGTTCGTTTGTCTTATTGGATGGAACCTTAGCACGTGAGATGACTTCATTCAGGAATTTTGTTACACAAGAATCATGATTTTCATTAAAGACGCATTTCTGACATGTCGAGCAAACAAAATGTTTGGAGTCATAAAAATTTCTAGAATTCCTAGAATGTTCTGCTATGGGCACAGTCTTTGTCGTTATAAAACTATTCTTGGATGCAGGCCAATTCCTAGATGTTTAAGTATTGCTCCTAGGTTTTGGTTTGCTACCATTAGCTGTGCTTTGTGATTTAGCAGAAGGCATCACACCAGGTCTTGAATTCCTACCGCGTTCTTGTGTCTTTTTCTTAGCTTCCTTTAGATAGTGATTATGAACCATGTCATTTGAACTAAATCTTTGCATGTTCTTTGTGAACTATCCTGAGATTCACTAAATGCAATCAACGTGATGAGGTATTACAACAACAGAGTCACCATTCCATAGGCAAATAATGTGTAGTGACTGGTTTTGACAAATCGTTATTCACATCAACTTGGGAGGCAAACCGTGGTTTTGAATCCTAGGCCCTCAGACTTAAAACGAAGTCATTTCTAACAACTGATTGGTTTCTATGTGGTTGTAAAAACGGTGTATACCCATGCTTGGGGTAGCCAAACGCACTATATTTGTCCTAATAGGTAACCTTGGCAAGTTACCTTTTCCACGGGGACATCTGTCCCTAACCAATATCACTACGGTGATTTCCCTGTTAATGTATTGATGTCATGAGCTTAGATGCAATAAATAATATTCCCCATGATGATTGTCCCTGCAATACCAGTATTTCCAATATAACTTGTATTCAACTATTGCATTTCAAACCTATGAATTTCACTCAACCCTTGTGTTGACCCTTTTTATGCATGTTTATCTCAGGTAATTGAGCAACTTATTGCATGGAGTGGCATGGACATGAAGATGGCTAAAACTTGTTATCATTCACATTTTACGTTTCTAGATTTTAGGACCTGCCTTTGTAAAACTCTGATTTGAAATGAATGATAACATATCTTTTGAATAAACGTCTCTTTTGAGTCGTTTTCTATGATTATGATTGTTGTATCCATGAAGTAATACCCCAAATTAGCTGTCGCTGCTATATGTAAAAATAGGGGTGTTACAGTCTGATATCCGTATCTTCCCAGAAGTGCTTTTGTCATTGCATTCATTCCTTGACCTGCTTCTTTCATCTTTTGATTCTCTAAACCTTGATCATTCTCTAAACCTTGATCATTCTCTTTGTCTGATATAATCCTACTGTAGTCTTTTTCTCCCGAACTAGCATTGGATGCTTTAACCTTTTGAACCATGCACTCTTGAATTTGCAACTTTCTTTCATTCAACCTTTTCAACCTATTCTGTATCTCTTGTTCATGGCGTGCTCTTTCAACAATACATTGCTTAATGGAGTCTATGTTTTGAATTATTTCTTCCTTGAAGGTTTGAGGTTCCATTTGAGTGTAGTGTTCGAAGTCTTGTCGTGTTTCCAGATCATATGAATTGTAATTGGAAGAGACAGCTAACACTTTTGAGATGTATGAACACTGTCAAACTGGCAACATTATCACAGCTACTAGAACAGAAATGGAACCGTCTCGTGAAGAGTTTCTTTGTTGAGAAAAGTCCTTCCAAATTCTCCATGTTACGAGATAACAAAGACTTGAAAGTTCTTCCTTACTGCCATAAAGAGCCGTGAAAAGCATCTCTAAACTCGTAGACATTGAGGTAGTTGTAACTTGAGATGATGTAATATTGTTGTTATAGTAGTGGCATAGCATAATTGCTTAAGGAAGAACTCTTTATAAATTCTTTCTTGCTTATTTTTGCTTTGTCTTGAATTTGTTACATTTGTTGTTCTTCCGAATTCGAACACGAAGATAAAGTATCTTTCGTTTCCATTTAAACGTGATGTGAAGTGAAAATGATTTGTAGGATCTTAAGTAGGTAAAGTGATTGTTGTTGTGGATTGAAATCAATTAACGTTCACGGGATTTTACAAATCTATGATTTAAACCGAGAAAAGAAATGGAATCTTTTGCAGGATTTTTTAAAATCAAGAAGAAACCGTGAAACAATGATTAATTGTTGTTGAAATTGTTGTTGTAATCGAAGAACTTGAGTTTTTGTAACGATTAATGAGCTTAAAATGACTAACAATGAAATTTCTTACAACGAAAGGGCTAAAAGTAAAAAATTTGAAAACTAAAATGTAAAACTAAAAAAATAACAAAAATTAAAAGTTTAAAAGTGAGAAAGTTTGAAAGTAAAAGGTTCTAATTAATTTTGCTTTAAAGAAAAAGGTTAATAGTAAACTATTTAAAACCTAAAGGTTAAAAATGAAAACTGTTAAGAAGTTGAGGGGCTGAAATTGAAAACTTTTAATTTTAGTTTAATAAAACTTTTTTCCCGCTTAACACATCTTCTTCTTTGTTTGTAATTTAGAAAAAATGCACGTATGAAAATTAATGCTCGCGGACTCATACGTTTATCGTCGGTAGCAAGTAAATACACCACGTTGATCGAAACGAGTTCACGATCACGATGGTATAAGTTAAACGTCCCGTAGAGCACCGTCACTCAAACTCGAAAAATCTAAAAATGACTTATAACGTGTATGTTTGTTCCTATTGAGTTGCTTATTCGGTTTCCACATAAGATTGCCAATTCGGTTCCTTCTAAACTTTGCTAGATCGGTTGCTTCTAAATTTTGCTAGTTCGGTTGCTTCTAAATTTTACTAGTTCGGTTGCTTCTAAATGAACTAGTTTGGTTGCTTATAAATGAACTAGATCGATTGATCTAGATCGGTTGTTAAAGAGTGAACTCATTCGGTTGTCACTTTTTTTTGGGTAAAGGGTTACCCCGGTAAAGTATATTAAAACCAAAAAAAGTTAAGTACAAATGGAATGTGGCTGAAGTACCACATTAACCTCAAGCTAAACAGCTTGATAAACACCTAAAACTAGAGCTTATGACATGCCATAAACTCTTACAACTCTAGAAACAACTAATTGCAACTAGAACACATAACACAACTAAACAAGCTAACCAGCAGCAGCCGTGAAAGATGAACTTCCACCAGCTTTTGTGTTTTGAATTAAGTTAGCCGATTCATCATACACATTTTCCACATCTTCTTCATCTTCTTCTTCTTCTTCATTTAAGGCAGAAAAAGAATTAGACATGGAGAGATTATCTTTCTTAGATGAATTACCAGTCGTCTTCAACATAGGTGTCGATTGAGATGTATAACCCACATAAGTAGTTCCCTTCTTTGGTGCACTTGTAGTCGCTTTAGGCTCATATCTAACATTATGTTTAACCGAAGGACCAGTAAACTGACCGCCATTAGTAGACTTGGACTTACCTTTCCTCTTCTTCTTTTTACCCACCGTTTGGAAACCATCATTAGTCTTCTCAGCATTAGGGGTAACAACATTAGAAGTAGCAACAATAGGAGGACTCGCCACTTTTTTAGGGCAATAGTCATGAACATGACCAAAAATCTTACATGAATCACATCTGGGCGGCCTCAATTCATACTCAACACGGATGGTTTCTTTGGTAAAATCATCCTCAGAAAGAGATGGAATACCAATAGTAACAACATCTACGAGATCAGCCTCTGAATTTACCTCAATTAAGCACCGAGAAAAACTACTCCTACCCCACGAATCATTACACATGGAGCTTATTGTAACAACCATGGCTTGAGCAGGTTGATTAAACCATAGTGTTGACCTAAAAATCTGTTCTATAAGTATGATTTATGGGTATGTATGTTTCTATGTGATTTTGTGTGTTTATATGAGTTTATGTGGGATATGTGAGGTATTGATAATCAATCTATTGAGTGTGATCATCTCAATGAGATTGGAATGGTGGTGAAATTGGTTGAGTTTATTTTGTTCACTTTTGAGTGACAAGGAAATGATTATTGAGATTTTAGCATTTTGTGATTAATGTGTAAGTATTTATACGTATACGTATTTTTGTGTTGATAATTTAAGATAAGTTTAGGTTTTAGAGGTTAAGTTAAGAAAAATGAGTTATTTGATGGAGAAATTTCATTTTTATCACTTTGTAATAAGTTAAGAAGTTATTTTTAAAAGTTTAGTGAATTTCATTTGTGCCAAAAGGTATAGTCAAATTTGTCAAAGTTTTTATAAAAATTTAAGGAAATACAAGTAATTATATAATTAATAAATAAAAGTAAAAAGGCTTATTCGGCCGATTAATAGAAAAAAAAGGAAAAAAGGAATTGTATTAGAAATGAAACTCTAATTAGGCTTTATCTAAGATTACTTTAGGAGCCTATAAATACAAAAAAATAAAATCCCTAAGCCCCTCATTTGTTCGACCGATCTAGGGAGGAGAAGAAGAAGAAGAATTTTAGGGTTTAAGGTATTTTCTAATCCTTGTTTAATTCTAGTCTTTATTTTAGTTAATGTAATCTAAGTATGATGTATAGATGATGTTTGATCATTCTTTTGATTGTTTTCATGATTGGGTTAGTCGGTTAGTTCTTGATTTTTGAAATTTTGGTCAGCCTTGTAGAAGTCATAACTCATTCATAAAAATTCAAATAAACAATTTACAACATACTGGAAATAACCTCAGAGAGTCTACTTTCCAAAAAAGTTGGTCTCGTGAGTTTTTATGATCGGGAAGTGGGTCAAAAGGTCGTTACAAAATCAATATATAAAACGGTGATGAATTTTAGTTTTGGTTTAGATTTTTCTAAAAATACATAGACATCTAGTTAGAGGCTAAATATCACGTGGAAGTTAATTTATATATTGTGTGTGAACCTTGAATTTTTGCTAAATATGTAAGGAGGTCTAAAGTGGTCAGCTAGTGCCATACTTTTAGAGGGTCAGATTCTGGATGAATTCTGAACAACCCCTGGGGATTATTGAATTTCTAAAGTGTATTTTGTTAAAAAGGGTTAATGGCTTTGGGAGAGCTTTTAGAGCGGTTCAGTAGGACATTTATATGTCAGCATGGTGAAATTTTTAGTTGTAATTGTGGAAGTGTTTAAGTGGTACGTTTAGGACGCGTAAGTGAGTATAAAATTCTGCTCAAAACCAGAAATTTAAGGTGTAGCATTAAAGTGTAAATGCATATATAAGTGTTGGAAAAGGGTTTAAAATCATGTATAGAAACTATGGTAGATTAACTTAGATAACCATCATATTTGATGGTTACATCTATTGGGTTGAATGGGCTAATTGTTAGTACTTTTTGTTGTGCTAATTGTTTAGATTATACGTGAAGTGTCTGTGGAAGTTTTGTGGATTCTTTTGGAGAACGCAAGAGCATCAGGGTGAGTTTCATATTCCCTCTTTTTTTAATGTTTTAAATTGGGTGAAAGGAAGCTAAGTGTTTTGGAAATGTTTTGAATTGCGGTGATTATGTGTTTTGATTGCGTGTGGACATTATGTGACTGCATATGGCTTGTTGTTACATGATATTGTGTTGTGTTGAGGATCATTAATAGTAGGGCTGATCATCTCACGGATCGTTAATTTGAGATTGATCAACTCAGTGAATTGATCACAGGGTGACGAAGATCGTCGACAATCTTATTTACCTTATCGGCTTGAAATTATGGGGTTTTTTACTAATGTTAATGGTGGTTTAAGTAAAAATGTACATCCATACTAATTGTTAGCTATTAATTAAAAATTTAAGTTCATTTGTTTTTGTAAAAACTAATGCTAGTAGTACATTTAGACATCAATCAAAATGTTATATACAGACAAAACTGTTGTTGATTATTGTAATGTGAATGCTGACGTGCATAAGAAATATAGCATTAGCTAGACATGTTTTGAAGTGTTGGTTTTTAATGTCCATAAAGGGCTAAACGCAAAGATACTATACTCTTTTGAATCCTTGACGACATGTGTAAGTTTTGCAAGTTTCATTCTTAACATTGATCAAACTAAAACATATGTGTTTATAAGGTTAGTGGAGTAAAAACGAAATAAAAAGCGATATAGGAGAAATTTGAGTAATGATGTAGCTATAAATAAGGTGGTTACAGTTACATAAGTGTAAACGTGTATCGCTTTTGTCTCTTCATTCATTTGCACCTGATCATTTCAAAGTTTCTTTGTGAAGCCTTGCAATTAATATTTTTCTCATAGTCTTCTAACTACAAAACTCTTCAAGGTTAAATTTTTAATGCAACCCCACATGATAATTTATAATATACACTACATTTTTAAAAAAAAAATCCTTGTTTCATTTCTTGATATGCTATGATCATTTGTCATGGATGCATTGTCCTAAATGATCATCATGATCATCATGTTCACTTGATCTTTGATTATTTATTTATTGACATGTGTATTTGATTAGGATATGATCACATATATGTACTATTGTTTATGTATGTTTGATCCCTGATCATTCCTTACGAAGAAAATATGGCGCATGATTTATGTGATCTATATACATTATTAGTAATGATCTATATATCATTGACATGTTTTAGTTTTATACACACACTTAAAAAATCAAAAGAAAACTTAAATTATATCATTAATTTTTTTAAGGAAAATCTAATACCAGTAGAAATGAAATGAATGAGTTTCCATGAAACTCGTCCTAACCCATGTTTTTGTCCACACACATTGTGAGTGAGGGACCCACATGGAAACTATATTGATGTCGTCAACACATGATGATAGGAATTTTTGTGTACTGTTGTTTGGTTGGTTCTGTAATGAGAAAAGCGATCTTGAAGCTGTTGCCTACATGAAGATTAAGCAACTGACCCTAGATTTGGAGGCGGATTATGCTAAGGAGGTTTTCCCTATCGAGAAGATCAAGAACGGATTCACACACTTTAAGACTGAGAAATACGAGTGCGTTTTGATTCATACATATAAAGTACAACACTTCTGCAAATATGATAAGAGTCACAATAACATGCATGTTACGCATATGAACTATAAATCAAGTTTTTTAAGTGTGCACGCCACTTCTCAAAGGATGTACAAGATGAAAGTAATTTGCACGTCAGCGACTTCATCGGGGATTGGGTAAAAATATGTTCCACTGCTAAAAGCAAGGTGCAAGCATAATTCAAGGATTTGAATTTTTCAGAACAATGCACCAAGTGTGAGATGGTAAGTTGAAACAACTTTAAAATATTCTTACGGAAGTCAAACTTCATTTTTACACATCAATAAAGTGAAAAATATCGGAGGCTGTGACTTTGTCAAGTGCAGTTTTGACTCCGGTCTCTTGATTATGGTGTTTCCCCCTCTCTCGCTGTCAAATAGTATATACATGCTTTACAGGTTTTCATGTGAAAGATAAGGGGACCCGAATCCATGACCTCTGATATTATTAGAGATTAAGGGGCAGACTAGGACACCCTCATGCTGCATACTTTCTAGTCTTAAAGAACTTTGTGTAGGATAAAGATAAGAATAATTTCTTGTCTTGTTTTCAATTATTTCATATAATTGATTTATTTAATAGCTCTCAAATGATTTGCCAAATAAAAGCTTTTGGATAACCGGTGCAATTGCATGCTCCCCACAAATTGTAAAGGTTCTCTTCTTTGATATACTTAAAATTCACAGTTGATTTAGGACCGCATGACTAGTGATATGCCTGACTCTTAAAAAAAGAGACTAGCAAGACGCTAGAAACTTAAAGTACAATAGAGTCAACAAAGAGAAATACATAACATCAAAAAATGGTAAAATCCCGAGACTTTAACTGCGAGGGAATCAAAAGGGATGAAAAAACTTTTGACACGAAGGCCGACGGATCGGTTTTCACTTCGGCAAAAGAAAAACCCCCCATCCCGGAGGCCGAGCCACCGGTTTTCACTTCGGGATGGATTTTGATGAAACCCCAAACAAGTCCCGAGAGAAGGATGAAAAGAAGAACCATCCTCAAAACCGACGAAGATGCCAAACGAAAAAACCTTGGCGTACAGGTACGCCAACCCAGCGAACTTGAACGCCAGCTTCAGGAAAAAACCAAAAGCAGCTCTAACCATTGCCATTACGCGTGATCGAAAGGGGATACATAAGCCAGTCATTCCAAGATAACTTCATATGGTCCCTATTGTGAAGCCACGAAAATGAAGAGAAACGAACATTATCGAATAGATCACTTTTCCTCAACGGTTGAGAGTTAAACGTGACGCTATTTCGGTATCTCCAAAGCCACCAAAGAACCGAAGTAGTAATAACATAGAACCTGTGTTTTTTCTCTTTAGAAGCATGCCAAGAGATGATCCAATCATTGAAAGAATCCCAAGAAGAAGCTTGAAAAAGAGGAATATCACACCATCTAAAAACGAGCTTCCACATATCGGTAGCAATGTCGCATTCGAAGAAAACATGATTAGCAGATTCAACATTGGCATTGCAAGAAGGACAAGAGATGGCCGGAATATCCATACCACGCGAAGAGAGATTCAATCTATGAGGGAGTCGGTCCAAGGAAAGCCTCCACATAAACACATTGACCTTCCGGGGGATAGATTTATCCCAAGTAGTAGCATGAGCAAGAGTGGGAAGGATATTTTGGTCAATCCTATAACGAGCATCCTTAACGGTAAAAGTACCATTAGGACCAAGACTCCAAGTACAAGTATCTTCATTGACATCAATATTTAGTTGACCGATTTCATTTAACATGTCACATAAATAGGCAAGATTTCTAACACCAAGATTGGTCCGAGACCAATTCCAAGACCATTGCCCATTATTAATACGGTCAATGATAAGACAATCTTTGTCTTGATCAAGATGATAGAGCCGATTGTACCTTGTAAAAAGAGGAGTCTCGCCTACCCAAATATCTTTCCAAAATCGAATACGAGTGCCACAACCTGCTTTAAAACGAAAAGTGTTAGATAAGATAATACCTTTCGAGTGGAGAAAATTGGAGGTTCCAACAATGTTAGCCCAAATGCCCTTGAAGCTACAACCATTTGTATCGAAACCTCCTTCTTGACCATGATAAGCTTTGATGACCTGAACCCAAAGGGCGTTTGGGGAAGAAAGCAACCTCCAACGCCATTTTTAAAGAAGAGCAATGTTGAAAGCTTTAAGACTGCCAATGTTTAACCCTCCTTTATCGAAAGAATTAAGAATAATTGGCCATTTGACCCAAGCCATTTTGTTTTTATCATTATTACCACCCCAAAAAAAATTTAGCCCGAATTCTTTCCAGGTCTTGAAGGACCGATTCGGGTGCTTTGAAAATCGATAGATAGTAGATACCAAGACTACCAAGCACAGACTTGATAAGAGTCAGACGACCCCCAATCGACAGAAGATTAGCTTTCCAAGAGGAAAGCCTCATATGAAAACGATCAACAAGCGTCTTCCAGCTAGCAATAGACTTCATATTGGAACCAATGGGGAGACCAAGGTAATTGAAAGGGATATCACCTGCAATACAACCAGCATTGCTAGCCATACTTAAAACTTCATCTTTATTAACCCCAATACCATAAATATTAGACTTGTGAATATTAATCTTGAGACCCGAGGCTAGATAGAAAACATGGAGAACACGAATGATATTATCCATGTCTTTAGCATTCCAATCCGTAGTAATGATCACATCATCTGCATAGAAAAGATGGGAAACATTGATAGTAGAATTCTTAATATTAACACCAGTAATCAAACCATTTCCCACTGCTTCCTCAAAAGCATTATGGAGACCTTCCATAACCAAGATGAAAAGGAAAGGAGATAGAGGATCTCCTTGCCTAAGACCACGCTTAATGGAGAACTCAGACGTAGGGCTACCATTAATAAGAATAGAAGCTCTCGAAGAATTGAGACAAGCTTTAATCCAAGAGCACCATTTATTACCAAATCCAAAACTGTCGAGAATGTGAATCAAGTAATTCCAGCTTATGGAATCAAAAGCCTTTTCAAAGTCCACTTTAAAAATGAGGAGCTTCTTTTTTCGTTTTTTATACCACTCAATGATTTCGCTTAGAATAACAGGGCCATCAAGAATTTGACGACCAGCAATAAACGCCGACTGTTCCTTGCTAACAATCTTGTCAATCACTTTAGATAAACGGTTAGCTAAAATCTTGGCAATGATCTTTAGATAAACGGTTAGCCTTTTCAGTATTTTTTGATCTGAATGAATCGATAGATATGTGTTATTTATTTGATAAATAAAGTTTATTATATAAAAAAGTCGTAAATAAGTAAAAGTTCATGGTTTATTTTATAACTTTTCTTATTTTTGTTTATATGGGCCGGTGTTGGGCTGTTTTTTTATATAGGCCACGGAAGAAAGAAAAAGAGATACATATGGAAAGAAGAAAGAGGCACGTGGGTGACATATTTAGCCCAATGGAAAACTGGTTTTTGGGATGCATCGTTTCTTGCCTAAAATGATTATATTTATAATTTCTATTAAACTACTTGCGCTAAATAATTATATATATATATATATATTATGTTTAGGTTAAAACTACGTCGTTTTAACGTAGTTGCTATAGTAACCGGCCCATCGGGCTCCCACTTTGGGCCGGCCCATTTGACTTTTTTTTAACTAGGCAACTTTAAAAAAAAATCCACGGTATAAAATAGAAAACAAAATTACAGAAGTACTTATTTATTTAGATCAAAAAATATCCGCGACATGGACCAAACACATAAGCCCATATAAAAAAAACTATTAAACATGAGACCGAAAAAATAAATCCGCACAAATTAATATAAAAAAATAGCTCGGCACAAAATAGGAAAAAATATTACAAAAGTACTGATTTATTCACATAAAAAAATACCCACGACATGACGCCTAACACATAAGCCCATATAAAAAAACAAACTATTAAACATGAGACCGGAAAAATAAACCAATAAAAAAAAATTAACGTCCCGCAGCATCGCGCGGGTAATGTTAATAAAAAAGTTTGGGTTATTGGAAGAGGCCGAACAGCCCGCCCAACAATCGAAGGTTTATTTAAAAAGTTTCCTTTTTGAAATTTCCAATTTTGTTTTGGGTAAGTTTTTCAACTAGAAAACATAGTTTGATTAGTATTAGGAGAGTGTTTTGCTACAGAGAAATCTTAATAAGCCAATAAATATTCGTTACCAAAAACCTTTAATACAATCCCTTACATTAAATCGACATCTTCCCATTCTCCTCTGATCCTCCCGAAAGATGTTGTACTATAAGCGACGACTAAAGTTTTGTTTATATATACCTCTCGAGATCCAACTAGAGATCCACTACAAGAAAAAGTAGAACAGGTGACGGAGTTTTTCCGGGCGACATTTGTCGCCCGGGAAAGGTCGCTAAACGACAAAAGTCCGTTCGACGTGGCACAAATTCTTATAGACTTTTTAGTCAAAGTTAGAAGAGAGTTTCCCGGGCGACATGTCGCCCGGGAATGTGTGGTTAAAATTTGACCAAAAGAATCAACGAAAATCTTAGTGGTATTTTTTCCCGCTCACTTTCCCGGGCGACATGTCGCCCGGGAAAACATTTATAAAAAAAATTATTTTACGTGAATGATTAAGTGCAGTGATTAATATTATTAAAAGTTTGTTATAGTGGCGACATGTCGCCCGGGAAAACATTTATAAAAAAATTTATTTTACGTGAATGATTAAGCGCAGTGATTAATATTATTAAAAGTTTGTTATAGTATCCCGGGCGACATGTGGCCCGGGAAACTTTTAACTAAAATTTAGCCCAAAATATTTAACGAAACTCTTGGCGGCAATTTTTCCCGCTCATGTTTCCCGGGCGACATGTCACCCGGGATTATTTATTTTATTAAAAAAATTAATTATGCTTTTAAATTATTATTGTTTATAAAATATATTTTATAATTATATATTTTATAAATAATAATTTATAATGTAGGATCGATATTCCTTAATGAAACACTGATATACTGACAACTATGCGGAATCTAGTTGGCAGTACCAAGAAGAACACACAATGCTTAATCAAACGTTTTGTATTATAACTCTTTTGAATCTGCCTAAATTGCAGATCCCTAATACAATACTAATCTCTAATAACACTAACTAATGCTTTTTGCTATTGTTGCTTTGTTGTTCGTGTTCTGTGTGTCATTCTAATGCCTTCCTAGAGATCCTTTTATAAACATAAGGATAACTCTAGTAGGTGTACAGTCCTTGTATGACATAAACACTAATCAATACTAATCATTAAAATAACTGTTACAAGATAATCACTAACATAACCGTTTAAATAATAATCCTTTAAGATTCCTTTATCCACGGCAGTACTTCGATCTTTAACTGGCAGTACTTTGACTTTCTACTTAGCAGTACGTTGACCTTTTGACTTGTATGTCCCAACAATCCTCCCCTAACTTGAATTCTACTTGCTTGACTTCAAGTTTCTTGATGGTTGGACATCTTTCTTCAGCATTAACACAAGTCTTCAATATAAGCAGTATCTTGTATACAATCTGTTTGAGTATCTTGAAATGAAACCTCTCGTCTTGAACATACACATTTCTTCAAAAATCTTTGTCTTTGCACCAAACAGATTGTACTTCCATCAGCTGCAGGTCTTCTCAGCAACATAAATGGTTTTTATGAGCCTTTACCAAGTAGCCATTCACTCTTGGGCTAGTCAGTTCTTTGGTACCTAGAAAAGGTAATAATCCTCAATATAACTGAAAACCACTTCAACACTCAGAACATGAATCATAGTGTGTTGAATACTATATGACTTTTGGTAAGTCATTACAACCATAAACGGATTTGATAAGTCTTTACCTGTAGCCGTTTGCTCAGGACTAGTCAACTCTCAGTAATAAAACATTGGTGAGTTGAGGACCATATAGTTTTGAGCAAACTATTAAAGCTATCAACGGATTTGAGTTCTCTTTACCAAAAAGCCGTTTGCTTTGGAGTAGCCAATAATTCAGTGTAATACCATGGTGTATTGATCACCATACAATTTTTGGTAAATTGTCAACCATCAACAGATTTGAGATGTCTTTACCAAAACTGTTTGATTTGGACTAGTCAATTCTTATGTTTGTTAGACATGGTGAATTGATTACCATTTGCTGTGTGGTGGTTAACCAACACTCAATCCCTTAAAACAGTTTGATTTTCAAATATTTGTGCCTTAAACCTTTTTGCACACTCAAATCTTCACAATATTTCAAAAACAACCTTTTAACTAACAGTACTTTCAACAAGGTACTGTTTGTTTTAAACTAGCAGTACTTTGAATAAAGTACTGCTTGTTCACAGTTAAATCTTTTTATCAAAATAAGATATATATAAAAAGAAAATTTTGATAAATCATACCAGTTGTTTAAGAATTGTCACCATCTTCAGTTGTCCACAAAATGAACAGATGTATCAAAGTAATGGCTGTCTCACTCTCATCTTCAACTTCCATTCCATGATCCAGCATCCTGATCATCAATTCTCTAGATAGAGGATATCTTCTTTCAGCCAGCATGTGAATTGTTGTACCATCCTCTAACTCTAGTGTATGCACTCCTGAAGATTCATTAAGTCTCCATCTTATGATTTCCCAATCTTCTTGATTCTTCCAGAAGTCATCATCACTTGTTTCAGGTGTCTCCCAAATGGTTGTAAGATCACCTAGAAGTACCAAACCTAAACCAGTTGGAGGGATGTGCTCATAATAGTCTTGTACAACCCGATATAGGTGATATAAGTCCTGTCTATCCAAGATATGCAGTATCTCCCACAAAGTATTGAATGCTCTAAAATGATTATTTGCCCTAAAGATTATGAGATACTCTCCATCAGGTGAGTCAATGACTTTGAACTCTGTAATCACGGAGATTGCTTCTAGTGACTCTCTATCTTGTGCATTCTGCTCAAAGTCTACAATCCTAAGATAGTTTCTAAGCTCATCAAGTGTTTCTGTTCTCAACTTAAGCTTCTTTGATGGCTGTTCTTCAGAAATTGTAGCTTTTCTCTTCCTTAAGAGTCTCTTTGCATCTCTTTCCTGCAACAACTGCTTTTCTTTCTCTGAGCCCATTGGAATAAAATCTTTGAAGGAGTCTTTGATGGATTCTTGAACTTTGTCATACAGTTCCTTCATCTGTGGATACCTAAGCTTTTGTAAATTCTTGTATCCTTGACCTTTTAAGAAGTTCATCATTTGATTCCTTTCTTGAGCAAGAGAAGTAGGTTTCTTCAAAATAGTCTTTGGCTTTGCTTTCTTCAATTCTTCCAACCTTTTTCTTTCTTCTTCTGCATCCCATTCAGCTTGAATCTTTCTAGCAACCTCCTCATCATTTGTAGTTTCCAAGGCTCTGATTTGTTGAAGAGTTAATTTCTTCTTTTTGGGCTCTTCAACCAATATCCCTTTGCCTTTATCTTTTGGATCAGTAGCTTGAGTTGGTTGTTGAGGTTGAGATTGTATGGGACCAGGAATGCTTAAACCTCTTGGTCTACTGATATTGAGAGAGATATCAGCAAGAACTTCATCAACTTTGAACTGTTCTTCAGACCCTTCTTCTTGAGTTGGACGAATTGGGCTTGAAGGACCTGCTTCATCATAAAAATTTAAGGGTCCTTGGAGTAACAGTACTTTGCCTAGCAGTACTTTGAATCTCTTCCAAATCCAACTCTTCAGTATCCCCACTTTTTATATTAGAAGCATCCTTTTCTTCTTCAATAGCGACCTGTTCTGTTTCATCACTCTTTCTTTCTAATGCTTCTGTTTCATCACTTTTTCTTTCAAAGTCAGGAGTAACAGCAGCATTTTTATCAACAATATCCTTCAAAATGAGGAAAAATCTATCTGTAATTATCTTCTTGAACATGGTGCTCTTCAGACAAAGTACCTTCATCCTTATTCCTCCCCAGTTTGACTGAAGACACTTTCTTCTTATGCTTCTTCCTTTGCTTCTTTCTTCTTTTCTTAAGATTCTGACTCTCTACCCAAAAAGCGTGATGTTTGACCACTGGCTGTACGAATTTGGACAGTTTCTTGAGTTTGGCCTTTAGCTTGTGAATCTGTTTGGCTTGAGAAAGAGTTTGCTTCTTGAGCCTCCTAACTTCCCTGTTTAAAGCATAAAGATCCAAAAGGCCCTCATCTCCTCCAGATGTTTGAGACGCATCTGTGGGAGTATAATCATTGGGAGATTTTGGAATATCATCAGTACCCTGAGTTTCAGCAGTACCTTGAGTATGAGCAGTACCTTGTATAAAAAAATAAAAAAAAATATCAAGCAGTACCCTGAGATGCATTCAAGTACCTTGACGACTACATCGTCGAGCAACACTTTGAGTAGGGAGGTATCCTTTGAGCCATACCTCTTGGAGGATTTTCAGCTGAGAAGAGTGCTCGCCACACACTGGTCCGAGTCCTCTGCTGCTAATGCTGGTCTCTAAACTACCTCTAACATGGAGTGGAGTCAAAGGTGAAATCCTACCTGGAAGAACTTAGGACGTTCTTTCGCATAAAGGTAAATGACCTTAAGGGAAGAGTAACTGATGGTAAGAAATTCGTGTGGTTTGGTTTACACCCTCTAAATTACTAGTTTGTTTCAAAAACATTTGAATAAATCTAGGATACATAATAAAAGGCGAGTACCATTGGAAATATGTCTCTAGCATTCATGTCATAATCAACATAGAGAAATGACTTTTTGATTTGTGGCTAATCCTATCTAGAGCAGTTGCTATGTTAGTCCCAAATTGTTTTCCATGATGTACTCTTAGGACTAAGAACAGAAGTAATACATGAACAAATTACTACCACAGAGGGCTAAATAAAGGTTTAGAGAAAGTAATATGATAGCTAAATTACCCTCTTAGCCATGTCTCTGAGCGAGTCCAAACTGACTTTGCCTTTGAAAACAATCAAACTCCATTTTGCATCATCTAAAGAGTAGATCACGCCCGAATGGTTTCTTCATAAATCAAAATTCTTTGCCAGCTACCATGGCGCGAATAATGAGGTACTTCATCGATCACTCTGAGAGAATGCGGTTGCCCAAAATTAATTCAGTGCGAGCCACGAGACCGAATCCATAGATACAGGATCAACAGCCAACAGAGTCACAGTTAAGTTGACAGCAATCCAGCAAGATAATCAATGATTTGGTGAAAATCGGCATTATGTTCAGTCTTCTCCACACAAGCAATCATGTTGTGTTTGTTACAAATGCGAATATGTGCCATTGGATATGAAATGGATGTGCCGTCGGAGTTGTAGAAAAAATAAAATTTGATAGAATGAAAAGAGATAAAATCTGAGAGAAAAATCAATCAGTTGGTAGTTTATAGGTTGCGTAGGATAACTATAAATTACCGTGTAAATACGTTTTTAGCGCAAAACGCTATTCCTGACCGTATGACCGAACAGTTGGAACATACTTATTGTCTAGAAAGCAGAACATTCTAAGACAAGTCAAGTACTTTAGAGTTGGCAAGCAGTACTTTCAACATAAAAAGATTTCCACCAAATTTAGTACAACTACACCTGCAATTTTGCAAAATTCTCTTCAAAACCTTAAAACCTGACAATCATTCATTATGCCTCCCCACATCAAAGTGTACTAGATAGAGCTACCAAAGAACCTTTCTAACCAAAACAGTACTTCACCTGTACACCAGTACTTTACATGTGATCCTCCCCTTAAACAGTTATGTTACTTTACATGCGATAGAGCTCTGATACCACTTGTAGGATCGATATTCCTTAATGAAACACTGATATACTGCATTATGCGGAATCTAGTATGGCAATACTAAGAAGAACACACAATAGTAATCAAACGATTTGATATTACCACCGCTTTGCGTATTCGTTGCCTTAATTGCATATCCTACAATACAATTCAATCTCTAATACTTCAGTTGTATGTTTCCTGTGTATTCTTATAATGTTTTTTTTTTCTACACTCTGCCTGTCCTATAGATCCTTTTATCATCATAAGGATAACTCTAGTTATTTTACAATCCTTGTATCGAACATAAACACATAATACAATACTAATCATTAAAATAACTGTTACAGGATAATTACTAACATAACCGTTTAAATAATAATCCTTTAAGATTCCTTTATCCACGGCAGTACGTTGACATTCCTTTATCCACGGCAGTACGTTGACTTTTCCATACTAAGAAGGCAGTACTTTGATCTTCAACTTAGCAGTACTTTGACCTTTTGCTTAGCAGTACGTTGACCTTTTGACTTGTATGTCCCAACAATCCTCCCCTAACTTGAATTCTACTTGCTTGACTTCAAGTTTACTTAATGGGTTGGTTCACACTTTCTTTAGCTTTCTCTGGTTAGAACCACCATCAGTACTTTTACAATTAATATACACGTTCTGATGATGATTCTATCAGTGTCAAATCTTCCTGTCGAGTGTTATGAGTAGAGGCGTCAATAGCAACAATGGTAAGGATCCATGTTGTAATGTAGTCACCCTCCACATTCCACAGTGTACTATGAGCGTATATTGACATCTAGCGCAAAACACACATATAGTTGATAGACAGAATCAACACATAACTTTGGAACACAACATCTGCGATCGCGATCGGACAAAGAGAGATGTAGCGTACACTGCCACTACTTCTCTCACGAAAGGAGGATGTTAGCATACAGCAGAGTGCAGATGAGAATACCACACACACGAGACACACGAGCTTTTCCCTTCACACTTTGCTATTCTAACACTCCTGCTTTTCCTTTTCAAAATCATTCTTTAGACATCATTGTGACTCTTTAGGCAAGAGATTCATGATTGCATCAACCTATAACTCATCATGTAGAGCTTGTTCCTCAGAGGACAATGGAACTTCTTTGTCAGCAGTACGTTCCTCTGAATGCATAGGCTGAGCTGCATGAATGCTTGGACCATGAACAATGAACTGCTGGTCATCTAAATCTTCAACATCATCAAAAGTTGATACTTTTCCCTCCTGAATCAGCAAAGTTTTCTTTCGTTACATGTTTTGTAAATTCATGGAAGTGAGTTAGAAGATCAAGTGATTAAACATCCAATCAGGACCTTTTCCTTTTTGATTCTCTTGATTCTCAAGAAAGTCTACATGAAGACAGTCTTGAACTTTTCTTGTTACCCTGTTATAGACTCTAAAACCTTTGCCGTTAGTAGAGTATCCCAACAGTATACCCTTCTTCTGACTTGCCCACTCTACTTACCCAATTGATCATGGGGTAATTAAGTATAGTCAGAAGAACATCCAAAAGAGTCTCATGAAACATGATGTATAGGAGATCTGCCCATATCCAGAATATCATAAGGAGTCTTCATTTGAGGTTTCTATCACCAATACTCTGTAAGCACAAAACAAGCAGGTATTGCCTGCTTCAGCACCAACAATTGAATAGGTAAAGTAGAGAGTCGCTAACATAGTTCTAGCAGCTTCAATGAGAGTCCTATTCTTATCTTCTGTCAACACCATTTTGCCGAGGAGTCTTGCAATGCTATATTCTACTCATTTCGATTCCTTTCTTTTCCAACAAAACTCATTCATTAATTGATTCTTGAACTCTGTTCCATGGTCACACCTGATGGTCTTCACTTTATATCTTAGCTTGTTTTCTAACCCCACAATCAAATCATGAAGCATATCATATGTCTCATCCTTGTAAGCCAAGAAAAACACCCAACTGAATTTACTACACAGTCATCATTAACCACCGATGCAGTACTTCTATCGCTATTCACACTCACTACTGAAACATTTCCAAATAAATCCATATGGAGGCAATTCTAAAGTTCTCTGACAGTTCTTACATTCATCTTCTTGCAAGAAGCCTGTGCTGTTTACCTTTCTACATGCCAGACATGAATGATCAAGCGAATGTCTTGGAAGGTAAACCTCTAACCAGATTGCCTTTAACCAACTTTTAATGAATCTTGAAGTTTACAAGCCCCAACCATCCTGTGCCATAAAGACAACTTCATCCTTTTTTGCACTTTGCAACCAAACATATTACTCCTCCAGGAAGGAATACATATTTACTTCAAATCCAGACATTATACATCATTCTTTCCTTATGGAGCTCGAATTATCCACCAGATCTTCATCAACAAACTTGAAATTTTGGAGATAAGATAAGACACTCCTTATCATGTAGAAGGAGACATTGTGCTATCTTAACACACACAACAGATTTGATAGACATATAAAGATTGAACTTAAGCTCCTCCACATAGCTGACTTTGCTTCAAAGTCTATGCAAGATGTCTTGATGGTTCCTTTTCTTGAGATTTTTCCTCCTTTAGAATCATTTCCAAACGCCACATAACCACCTTTGAATGCTTTAAAATCAGACAACTTGTCCTTGTCTCCTGTCATACTTCCAGAGCATCCACTGTCAAGTAATAGATCATAATCTTTTGAGATCACTCTATGCTTCTGAGAACATACAGGCCACTGTATCATTAGCACAAGTTAAAGGATTAGACTCTTTTAGGGACCCAAGTCATAACTGACTTGGATACCCCTAATGGAGTTACATACTCAAATTGCTTGAGTGTGTAAGATCCATTATCCCTATTCACAGAATCTAGATAAGCCCCTTTTGGTCTCCATGCTTGTTTTGAATTGATCATGGCACTTTCTTTGACATTTTGTGGAAGTACTGCTTGTGATCCAACAGTACTTCCTTTCTTAACCCAGATAGATTTCATAATTTTCTTGGGTCTTTGTGGTCTGTAAGAAGTCCTTGTGGTAGAAGACCTTGATGATGGTGAAAAACTTGAGGTTCTAGGTCTTATATTATCCAACCGTGGATAATAAGGTCTACCAGTACTTTGTGAAAGTACTGCTGGTCTAGCAGTACCTTGATAAAACGCATTAGCAGTACTTTTTGAAGGTACTGTTCGTGTCAAATTTGGTCTGGCAGTACTTTTCAACCCTTCCCTTGTAAGTACTGCTGATGGGATAAAAGACTTTCTTTGGTGAGGGTACCTAGAGTTTCCTGAGAAGTTACTATGGTTCACCCTTTGGATGTTGTTCCAAACTGGTCTTGTGTCCCTTGATCCCTGTGTTCCCTTAGGTTTATGAGTTTGGGTTTGTTTGAAGGTTCTTTCATGTAGATTACAGTCCTTAATTAGGTATTTAAGTGACTGAACATAACAAAACATAATTTACCCCATAGTGCCCAATCCACTTGTTCTATATCCTTGCAACGCAACACTGTTTTGACAGTTTTGGTGACTGTTTTCAAAAGATGTTTCACTATTTTCTGAGTTTAAAAACAGTTTTTCTTGTTGAATTTCTGAAGCGTTAAAACAGTCCTCCTTCATCATACACTATCCACCCATCTTCAATTATGACTTTAATCTATCTATTTCTGGTTGACTAGACATTTTATTCTCTTGATTAAGGACCTTATTCCTAATGGCTATTCCATCTATCCCTGTAAAAACAACATTTGCCCTAGGTGGTATATAGTACCTATAGGTTGTGAGTTACTGAATGAAACCTTATTGCTTTTGAAAATTGGATACGAAGATTTCAGTCAATTGTATTCTCAGATGAATTTCTCACTGTCTCATTAAACCACAGCTAGACTCACCCCAAATCCTATACAGGATTTATATCAGTACAAAAATCTTGTTTGTTTAGGAACTTCATTTGAAAGTATGAGCAGAGCAAAACAATTTACCATTAGATCATTAACCCTAGAGAAAATCAACCTCTTTCTTTTAACAGGCTAGATGATCTACATTATCCATTATTTGTTTATTTTATCACATTCTAGTCTCTTGCAAATCCTTATCCTCACACTAGTCATATTCCTCTGTTCATACTTATCACCCCATGCATATTCATTCTTTTCATGTGTTTTAAGTATGACTTCTAATGACTCTATATCTCATATTGATACCAGAATTTCGATCCTAGCCTTTTGAAAATTGTCCTCTTTCATTTTTGATAACTTTCAAGCAACTTTTTTTATAGATTTTTACTACATTTGGAACAGTAAGGTACCACTGAGTTTGTAGCCATCGCGACGCTAGAGGACACTTGAAGAGGTGTATCACACACCACAGTTGTTGCTCCAGTCAAAATCACCCACACACACACACATCATACTTGGATCCAACTATAGCACTTTTTCTGCCATCAAACTCGATTGCTCTCAAGTCATCATATGGTTCAACTTCAGTCATGGCCATCATAGCAAATGTCAAGGTTTTCAGCATCGAATTCCTTAGTCCAGTCCAATATCTTCATTGTTTTCTGTTGCACCAAGGCTTTTGTGTTTGAATCTTAATAGCCACAATACCCTCTTTTCCTGACGACCAATTTGCTCTGTTTTCATGGTATTTAGCAAATCTCACTCCCTAGCAAAATGACCCAACTTTTGATAATTAAAACATCAATCTCGAGTGGACTATCAAAAGTTGATCCCATTCTTTAAGGCTTGACTGGAGATCGAGATGGTTCTACCTGTTTTCTCTCTTCTCAAAACTACCTTATCCTTTGCAGTTACATAGCCACTTCCATTTAATGTCAATTTCTCCATAGCATCTTCATATTTGCAGCAGTCTTCATCATCATGATTGTAGCCATAGAGCTTTGAGCAAAGAAGGAAACGATATATTTCATCTGAGTTAGAACAAAGATGGGAGCACATTTCACACGCTATGTGCTGTGAGATAAGTGCCTGAGTATATCCTTTTGGGATATTTGCTGGATCAGCAGTACTTTGTTTCAAAGTACTGCCTTTGACTTCAGTGGACAGAAAAGCAATATTTTGTGAGCTTGAATTTGAAACACCCTTCAATTCATGCTCATATACACTTCAAAGTTGTTGTAAGAGATCAATCAAATCCAATTCATACTAATCAGTTGTCCCGATATCATTGTATCAACTACATGCCAACACATAATGGGAGAAACTTCCTTAAGAACCTTCGCGCGCGAGAGTCCTCATCTCAAGGATACATTAAGCATCCATATAATTCAAGCATACTAAGGAGGTTCTGAAACCTTTCGTATGCTAATCTACTCTTCTCTCTAGATCCATAGTAAACGTCTCTAATTGTTGTTTCAAAAATTCTTTTGCATCTTCTTTGATCTTCATTGCTCCAATCGTTGCTGTTTTATGCTGTCCATAAGTTTTTGCTATTTGTGCAATCATGAACACACACACGTAGATGCTATCATGAATTGCAGAAAGCAATTGTTAAGGGCTTTCTCATTGTACTACTTGCGTTGGCAGCAAGTGAAGTTTTGGGCATTTGAGGATGCAGGATCAGATTGTGCTTGGTCTCTCCGTTGTGTCTGATTCTATACTTGCCCATAAGTCAGATTGATGATCAGTGTGATGTTCAATATATTGTCGCATCCTGTCATGGACCAATGTCATATCACCTTCATGATCATAGGGATTCTTTAGTGCAGTGACTGACGAGGTGGGAGGGATGTTCAGCTTCAGACATCTTTAGGAGTTTTTGAAAGATTTCGAATTGATTAAAATTCTTCTAGATCAAGTCTCTACAACAAGTCTTTATACCACATGTAGGATCGATATTCCTTAAATGACGAAAACACTGATATACTGATCACTATGCGGATATCTAGTTGGCAGTACTAGAAGACCACACAATTATTACTCAAACGATTTGGATATTTACCTACACTTTGAATATCTGCCTAAGATTCTGCAGATCCGCTAATACAATGCTAATCACTAATACTTCAGTTGTTGTTCCTTTGTATCTGTAGATCGTTTTTTTACATGCCTTCCTAGAGATCCTTTTAAAATCATAAGGATAACTCTAGTATTTGACAATCTGTATACATAAACACTAATCAATACTAATCATTAAAATAACCGTTAACAGATAATTACTAACATAACCGTTTAAATTAATAATCCTTAAGAAGTCCATTATCCACGGCAGCACGTTGACATTCCCATAATCCACGCAGACATTGACTTTTCCATACTAAGAAGGCAGTACTTTGATCTTCAACTTAGCAGTACTTTGACCTTTTACTTAGCAGTACGTTGACCTTTTGACTTGTATTTCCCAACAACCATCAACAACATTGGTATTAGAAGCACGAGGTACTAAAGACCACGTTCCATTTTTCATGAGAGCATCATACTCTTCTTTCATAGCTTGACGCCACACCAGAGAACAGTTGGTGACGGTAAACGAGGTTGGTACAGTGATGGTAGTGGGGAGGATGGTAGCATGATTTGCAGAAAGATTGTAGGGAACCCGTTGTTTAGGATTTTGATGAAGATTTGCAAGACGTTGTCAAGTGATGGGAGGTGGTGGTGGTGTTGGTATTGATGTAGTTGATACGGGAGATGGTTGACCATTAAAAGACTCGGGAGAAGTTTGAGAAGTTTGGACAAATGCATGCGACTAATGATGAGATGAAATCGGTGAGCGTGGTAAAGATGGACTTGGATGGTCAGTAGTAGGAATTACATAAGGTGATTCCGAGATACACTTATGAGGAGTGTGTTTCTGAACGGGCGTGATCGAGATTTATCACTTATGAGGGATATCGAAGACTGGTGAAATTGTGCTTCATTCACAAACTGTGAACTTGTCGAGCCAAGATATAAAGACCTCGTAGAGAATCAAGACAACGATATCCATGATGGGAGGGGATGTACCCAAGAAAGACACATGAAGTGGAACGGAAATCCATTTTGTAACGATTGTACTGGATGAGATGGAGGAAAACAAGGCAGCCCAACAAGACACGAAGAAAAGAGTAGTCATGGGGGGGGGGGGGAGGGGGAGGGACGGGGGGGGGGGGGTGATGGGGTGGGGGGGGGGGGGAGGGGGTGGGGGGGGGGGGGGGGGGGGGGGGGGGAAAGGAGGGGGGGGGGGGGGGGGGGGGGGGGGGAATGGGGGGGTGGGGGGGGGAGAGGGGGGGGGGGAGGGGGGGAGAGGGGGGGGGGGGTGGGGGGGGGGGGGGGGGGGGAGGGGGGGGGGAGACGTTTAAATATATGTTCAAAAGGTGACTTGTTTGTCGATGTGCGAGAGGGCATGCGATTGATTAGGTAAACATCAGTATCAAAAGCATAACGGCCAAAAACGTGAGGAACACATGCTTGAGTCAAGAAGAGTAAACCGGTCCTCCACAACGTGGGCGATTGGGACACATTAACAAAGACCATTCTGCTCACTTGTATGAGGATAAGATTGCCGGTTAATAATTCCTAGCGAAGAGAAAAACAAAGCTAAATTGCAAGACTCACCACCCCAATCGGTTTGAACATTCTTTAATTTTTGAGCTAAATGATATATCCACATGTAACGAGAATGATGATCAATACACAACATAAAATATCTATGACCTCAAAGAAACAAAGTTGACAGGAACCCCTAAACATCATAATAAAACCAAATCTAAATATTGTTACCTTTAAAATCAGATTCAACAAAGGTAGTTTTGGAAGATTTTTCCCCAGCGGACAAAATTACAAAAACTTGACAGACTTTTATTTGTAACAGGAAGAGAAAAATTAGAAAGCATAGAACGCAAAAGACGTTGATGAGGATGTCCAAGCCGCCTATGCCAAATGGTTGGGGAAGCTCGTACAGCCGAAAAAGATACTTTGTTGATCGACTTAAGTTGAGGAAGAGTGAGGTTAGAAGAACATGTTTTACTGGGCAGTGAGAAGAGTGTGTGTGTAAATCCTCATCGCTTTCTACAACAAAAATAAGAATTGTGAAATCCAAACACAAAAGACTCTTTATCATGGACAAAATATTTAGACAGAAAGGAGATTATGAGAGATTTCTAGTACGGGAAGAAGTCTTTTGAGACAAGAAAACATTTTTTGTGGTGAGTAAACGTTAGATGAACCATTGCCAACATGAAGTATGAGTTCCATCCACCATAGATATGCCTTCGAATATGATGTCCATAGACGAGTCTCAAAATCAGTGTCACATAACAAATTTGTTCTGGTGGTCTAATGCCATTTACAGAGGCATTAGAGGATTGAGCACGGGTATTTGCAAAGTTAGCGGATGGCCGAGTGCTATTTGATTGTTAGGTAGAAGGGTCACGATTAGGGCATTGTGATGGAATGTGACCAATACCACATCTATTACATGTGCCATATATTGTGTTCTGGGTGGATGCCCAATCAAACTGACGACCATTACCACGACCTTGGTTGTTGTTACCACGAGAGTTGTTGCGATTGCCAATGGTTGTTTTGTTATTGGTTACTCCCTGTTTTGATGTTTAGACGAGTACCATAAAAGGCTTGTGGACTGATGGTGTGATGCGGTGAGACTTGGGAATCCAAGAGCACTACAATTGAGCATCAACTCTGAAAGTTTGAGCTTGACGAGCTTCTAGCATGCTTGGTGAGCCCACTGCGTAGTTTGCAACAAAAGATGAAGTGTTGGACGGAGCAGGTGCATGAGTTTTTCCAAGCATATAATCATGATCACTAAGGAGTGCATGAAGTTCGCTAAATGCAGTTGGACTTTGTGGGCAGTGATTGTAGTTTTAAGACCATTATATTCTTCACGAAGACCTGAGACAGCAAGCATAACTAGATTTTTATCCTTTATAGGTTCACCGATGGCGGCGAGTGCATCGACATATTCTTGATCACGATTTATCTAAGCATCAGAAGTTTCATTAACCGTGCATCTCTATTCTAGAAGTTGTGTTTTGAGAGTATTCCCTAATGTGAATGAGTGCATACGCCTTTTCACGGATAACAAGAGATCATTATAAGTTTAACCTTGAACCATGGCGAAACAGGTGCATCTAAGATTGTAAAGATGATTAAGCATACGAACTTGGGCAAATCTTTGGAGACACCAAATATGATAAAAGGGAGTTTTCCTTTGGAACCCAGTGGCATAATCGGTTACACGCATACGATTTATTGATGACACGGTAATTGAACATCCGCATAACCATCAATTGTTTGTGTGATTGAGGAAGGTTCGATCAAAGTTTTCCAATAACCATAATTTGTGGGTGAAAGGGTAAAAGCGAACTTACAAGAGTTGTGAGCCGTTTTATCGACCGTGGTGAAAGCTGAAATCATAGCCATAGTAATATTCCTTTTTTTTACTGATGAACATTAACTTTCGGTAAACAGTGACCGATGAACAGTAAATCGGTGAATAGTACTTTTTGTTTTTTTGTTTCTTACGACTGCAGCCGACGACGACAACAGAGAGGTGATGAGAAGTGTGGGGTTGTTGTGGCGGCTGAAAAAGTGACCGGAATTGTGCCGAAAAAAGAGGGTTGTTTAGGCTTTTGGCTCTAATACCATATAAAACCTCAAAGGGTATATATTATTGTAATTGTAGTTGTGTTTTGTACATTGGATTGTATATGTAGAGTTGAGATCCTCAAAAAACAAAGGCAAAAAAAAACAAATGGGTTAATCGTAACCACTCATTTTTTCATCATCCACTTTCCCACCTTTTTCTTAAAACTCAAATATCTAGCAAATGATAAATCGTTAAACGAAAAAAATACACCATCGCGACGAGTATTTTTTTATCTTTCTATAAGGGCACTTATATATACTTGATACGAACATTTATTTTCGATATTTTTTTTCAATTCACGTACAGAAAAATTCTCAATGTGGATTATTTTAAATCACATGATATTGTGATACAAATCTCATGTGATTTTTTCAGACTGATGAAAAAAAAACGAAAAAAAGTACGCGAAAGTATACGCAACGAGTAATTTTTTAATCTATTCTATTGAGGGCACTTCTATAATGACTTTCGACGAACTTTTTTTTTTCGATTTATTTTAATCACGTTCTGAAAAATCACAAGAGGATTTGTTATCACAAATCCCATGTGATTACATGATATTGTCTGATACAAATCCTCATGTGATTTTTTTTCAGACTTAATTTTTCAAGATGTGATTTTTCGACGAACTATTTTTTTCGATTTTTTCAAATCACTCTAAAAAATCACAATGAGATTATGTATCAAAACACATGTTATTTTATCACATCACACGAGATTGTGATACAACATCTCATGATGATTTTCAGACGTGATTGAAAAAAAGATAAATCGGAAAAAAGTTTCGTCGAAATATCACAACGAGTATTTTTTTTTTATCTTTCTATAGAGAGGGCAACTTCTCTATACTTTCGACGAACTCTTTTTCCGATTTTTTTCAATCATGCTTGAAAAAATCACATGAGATTTGTATCATAATCACATATGATTTTATGAAATCACAAGAGATTTTTTCAGACGTGACTGAGAAAAAAAATTGAAAAAAAGTTCGTCGAAAGTATATAGAAGTGCCCCTCTATAGAAAGATGATTTAATTCTCGTCGTGCAGAAAGGTAATGTTTCATTATTGCGTAACGATTCTATGGTTTGAGATATTTAATATTAAAAAATAGGGTGAAAGTGGGTTTATTAATTAAATAAAAATAAGAATTAATATAAACCATTAGATGAAAATAAAATAGATGGACAAGATGAAACGGTTTGTTTTTTTACCATGTTCCTTATGGAACTTTTCTCTGTATATGTATTTATACTAATACTATAGCTTACAGACTAAGCAACCTATCATAACCTAATGGGTACGACCCATCTATACACTTGGGCTAGCTCATCTAGTTTGTTCTAACATTAAGTACTCGAGCGTTAGGTCTTTATACATATAAGGAAAACTGAAATACCCTAATTTTGTTACATTATGTGTCTCCACTAAATAGATTTGGTTAGATTAATTGTACAAGACCTAGTTATAACTTGTACCCGTATCGGATAGGCAGTGCTCATATACTATGCTCTGTATCAAACTGATATACTAACATGGGTCTCGGCTCAATAGCATTATATCCTAGTTAGGGTATACATGTTAGCATTGTTGTCAATTCAAGGCAAGTAACGATAGCTTTGTTTGGTATACGTTTAAGTCGGCCATGATAAGTGCCGAGAGTCTCCTAGGTAGATGTGTCTCTATATCACTCACAACAACGGCGACCATCTACATCACCCACTCAAACTAGCAAGCAACACAAACAGAGATATCACAACACACCAATACAAACACACTACTACTGAAGACAACAACACTGGATTAGCACAATACCAATCACAACACCACGATAGGAGTCATATTATTCTATTAGTACAAGATACTATATCAATTAAGAGCTAAACGCTAAAAAATAATTAATTCTTTTGATATATATCAATAAAGAGCTAAACGCTAAAAAAAATATTTGTGTATAATAAGTTTGTTTGTAAAACTAGTCCATAGTTTGTACACGAATCCGAGTACGACATCAGTCCAGCCATTCAAACTGCACAAACCAGTCCATCACACTTAGACGTTACAATCTCTTATGAAAAGTAAACAAGTTACAAACATACAATATATTGTCTCTCATGTAGTTTCTATTTAAAGTGATTATATACATTTAACATCCCCCTTTAATCTTATCCTGGGAAAGGAATCAAGACATTCCCGTTGAAACCAACATTTTATCATAGCAACTTATCAAGTCTATTAGTAAAATATCACTTGTTTGACTGATCTGAGCTTATAATCTATCTCAATGAACACCATGCGCAACAAAGTTCACTCACAAAATCAAGTCAAATCCAAGTGATTTGTTCTTTCATGAAAACATTGATCACTCACGTATAGCAATTTTAATTGCAGCTTATTGTCACAAAAATGTTTAATAGGTAAAAATTGTTACCTCATTCCAGAACCTTTAGAATTTCTTAGGACACAAACAATCTAGATGCTACAGAAGCCATGCCCTATATTTAGCATCCGCTAATGAATTTTAAGAGGGTGTTTGCTTTTTTTCCTTTCTATAAATTAAAGACCATTAAGTTTTATACAAAAACAAATTACAAATTTTCTCTATACAATAAGACACCTAGCCAAGTCAGCATCTACAAAAGCTTCAGTAAAAGCAATAGTTGCTTGACTACATGAAGTCCCCTTACCTAGATTACTCAATAAGTATTTATACCCGGTTTCACAAAGTTTTAACCCACTCGTCTTTGTTTCACAAGACGACGTGTATCTTCTTTTCCTTGTCGCGTTAACAGCGACCACTCTCGTTCCACGCTTCCTTTCAAGCGTCAAGAGTTTTCCTTCTTCCTTTGTTGCCGTGTTAATGCAGTTACCAACAAATTTCTTGTCACAATATTGTTTTTCTTTCTTGTTTTGTTGTCGCGTTCCAAAGATCACAACAAAACGTCCACCAATTTCGTTTGATGCTTACGTTTGCTCCTTCAATCTCTTCTCCTTCAAGAGTGATTTGAAGTTGTTGCTATCTGCAACTTCTGTTGGTGGTTCTGATCGTGCACTATCGTCGCCAACAATCCTTGGTGTCTCTTGCCTTCTAAGTCTTTTGATCTTCATGATCAAAACTTGAATAAAAAACTTGTAATCTTGCAGCCCTTAGCTCTGATACCAATGTTACACAGGTTTCAAATGATATTCCAGGATCGATATATTAACAAGATTGACAAGAATATGATTCTCGTATTAACAACATAATAACGGTACATTGTTAACATGAGACACACTTTACAAACTGAATATTCGACTCCTATTTATAGAGTACTAACCGGTTCCATGAACCATCATGTCTGTTCACTAAAAGTCATAACCGAAAATAACTACCTTTCTAACTAACTTAACCGCTATTCGGTTATTAACTAACAAACTAACACAAACAGCCCTTTGGCTTTGTGTTATTACAAATGTACACCGAGCCTAATGAATTGTCAAACAAGACTTATGCAATTATGGTGCAACAATAACAACTCCAATTTATGCCCAAAAAATTGATTATGAGAAAGGTTTGAATCCGAAAAAAAGTAACCCCCCATCTAAGCTAAGTCAACTTAGAGCATCCCAGCGCATTGAGCTTTGTATGGTTGAGTGGATTGCCTCATAGCATCTAATCTCATTCTACAAATTAATGGACACTTTTATGTAACTGGCCAAGTAGAATTTTATGAGAAATCAACAAGAAGTCTGTTTCAATATACTACTCATCCAAGCAATGCTCTAAAATTGTTTACTTCAGGGGAGTGAGTGGAAACTGGAAACCATTTAAGCATGTCAAAACCTAGTAATAAATACGCGCTAACTGACACAAGTAATGTAAATAACACAATTAATAATTTTTCAATCGTGTAATGCTTTATTGATTAAGAATCAAAGTATTACAATGTGCTATGGATCACACAAGTTGAATGACAATGTATGATTACCCTTTGAACAAGTAAACTTGATAGAGTATCAAGTTTACAAGCGAACTTGTATAGTCAGCTGATAGGATCAGAGGTCTATTGTGTAAGTTCAAAAAAGGAGTAAATGTCTATGATAACAACAACAATAAAAGCGATAACATTTACTCCTTACAATATTCTCTATTTATACTAATACGAGGTTGCATCTTTAGTGGGGGTAGTTGCAACGTGTCAAGAAACTAGTGGAGGACGTACGAGGTATTTAATGCACGTCCAATCTTGAAAACTACCCGCCCATACTTTAGTGAACAGTTATGTCAACTGTTCACTACTTTTACCAACTTCGTACTTGGTACAGACAACTCAAATCACATTTTGTCGCGCCTTTAGGAGATATTGAGTTTCCCGCCTAAACGTTAGAGAACACCTTAAGCTCAGCTTGTACCTCTTCAAAGGGTAATAGGAAAGTCAAAGTATTGCCACCTCTGACTCTCCTTAGAACCTCAGCGTATTCCTTCTACATACCAGCTGATGAGTATGTCTTCAAGTAATCTTTGTCACACCCCCAAATAGGGTCCCGTCCGATTAAGCGTCCGGGGGCATGACGTCACTAAATATCTCAAGTATAAAGCATAAAGAACGACCTATAATGGTACGTTTCTAAAAATAAACACCGTTGCATAAATTCAAAATATAAATAAGTTTACATCGATCAAATTTAAAAGATTCATAAGTTAAAATGTGAAAGCTTAAATGAGTTCAACAACGGTATTTAAAGACATAGATAAATTTCTGGAAAAAAACCAGTCCGGGCAAATAGACTTCACATAAGTCAAGCAACGACATCCATGCTAAGCACCTGAGAAAAACATGCTTAAAACGGCAAACAATAAGTTGGTGAATTCAATAGGTTTAGTCAAATGTACTTAATGTGGACCACAAGAATTATCAAAAACGTATGCTACAGTTTATAGGAGATACAACTCACATAAAAAGGCATTTACGTTCACTAAGCCGTTGACCACTGAAGCTAATACTGAAAGATAGCATGTACACTGCTATATAAGGCTTGCCCTTCAGGTGTCCGACCAAAGACCACCTAACTAGTTTCGACATGACATATATCCGTTAGTTCTTGGCAAACTCGAACTAGTAAGTGCTTCTTACCCGGATAGGGATAAATTTAGTCCAAAATAGCTATTTATTCACCGCAATACTTAAACCAGCCAGTCGATTAAAGGTGATTAACAGTTCATGATAATTCGGGCAATAGTGGTCTAAACGCTACTTAGGCAACAAGTAAACGGGGAATTTCTCACGTATAGTACTTGTGTCTAATTTTAAAAGCAAGCAATGTTTCTCACCCCAAGTTATAAAACATTTAATCAAAACGAATAAAGAATAGGGCTATGAACTCACCTTGATTGGTGAATTGAAGTAGTGAATTGTCTAGAAATAAAATCACTCGGTAACGAACGACGGTTCGTAAAGACAACCTATGAAATGAAGGTTTGGTTTAATGTCGGAGTAGTGTAGAATTGCGGATAATGCATAAGGATTTACTATTGTACTTTTGTTAATATATTTCCAAAAATTAACGCTTACAAAAGTTAACGCTTGTGATCGTATAGTAATTTAAAATGTTTTCGTAAGTAAAACTAATAATAATAATAATATGTATATTAATATTACATACATAAATATGTCTAAGTATATATATATTGTTCGGTACTTTATTAAATTCCCGTGTATCTATTTTTATCATGTTCGTTTTCTAGTATTTTCTAAGTATAATAATTTATAAAAATTTCGGCATGACCCGTTCGTGTTTACACGTTTTTCAAAGTCGTAGACTTTAATTTAAACATGTATTAAATCACTTTTAATCCACTTTTCATAACTGACAAACTATCAACATCAATCTCGTTTTAATAATTTTCAAAAGACCATTCGGACCCTTATTGGGCTTTTAGACCCAATAAGCCTAATTTTATTATTCGTAACGTCTAACGTTCAAAATAAGTTAAACGTATAGCGTCTAAGTCGTACACTATTAAATAAGCTATTCATGAACTTATTCAATAAGCTACACCATAGCTTTACGCTTGTGTAATTGTATTTATTTGGCCTTGGCCTGTAATCCAAAAATGTATTTTACTTACCATATAAGTCCCGAAAGCAAACGTTAAGATATTAAATACAGACTTATAATAACTATCAAAAAGCTCACAATAAGCCAAGACAAAGACCCATATAAGCCAAGGTGATAGGATAGCGGGAAGGTCCATGACCTTAAGCACGGTTTGGGCTTGTTGTAGCCGATAACGCTTATAAGCTCACATGGGTCCATTAGTTAAACCCGTTAAGCCAATAAGAATCGATCAAGTCCTCGGTTCATCAATAAGCTACAATAAGCTCTCGTATAATCCCAATAAATAAGCCGACTCACTTAACTCAAATAAGCTCGTGGTGTTGGGCCTTGGATGTAAGGGACATGGCTAAAAGCCTTAAGCAAGCCATATTCGGGCTTATTTGTATTAAGCCGAATAAGTTCACCATTTGTCCTTAAAAATAAAGCTAGAAAGATAAGCCAATAAATAACGCGAAACAAAATAAGCCAAACAAATACTTTTCCTTTCTTTTCTAGTTGGGTCGAACCAAACATAAGCCCATTAAGCTTAATAAAATCAAAATAAACTTTCCCAAAAGCTTATTTACATAAGCCGAACATAATAAGCTATAAGCTAACATTTTGTTATTAATACAAAAAATAACCATGATCACAAAACTATACTTTCCTTATATTTTCTTTTATTATTTTTTACGTAGTTTCAAAATCTTTATTTTTACGAAACAAGTTGTACAACTAGTATGTACGCATTAAGATGATCATAAAAGTACAAGTTTTAGAAAGATTAAGAGACTTACAAAAAGAAGTGGTTTAGAAGGATGATTAATGACTAGAAACAACTCAAACGTTGTTTATAATTAACCCGAATACAAAAAGTATTAACCACGAACAATATCTTCAAAGGTTTTTGATCAAGATTGGAAAATTTATGAATGTGTGTGTGTGTTTGATGATTTTCGGACAAGAGAGAGCAAGAAAGAAGTGAGAAAACTCAAAATGTATGTGTGTGAATAATGAATATGAGAATGAGATATGCATGTATTATATAAGAACAAAATTTCACACACTAAAAGTGTGTGTTATGTGTGTGTCGTTTGAATCAAGCCAAGGGACAAGGGGGGACCAATTTAATCTTCCAATAAGGTTCAAGTTGGACAAAAACTAGTCACATGTTGGCTCATGTGTGTCTTATTTGATTCAAAATTCAAAATAGTATCCCAAGAGTGTTTGTGTGTGTATTCGGTTATAAAAGGCCAAAGAGGGGGGTCCATTGTGGTCTCCACCATATAAGAGTTAGTGGGTTTGAGATGAATTAATTTCCAAGGTTCTCATGCACAAGTAAACGTTATAGTTAAATCGATCATGTAAGTAACAAAAATGAATAACGGCTTCATGAATATTACTGTAAATTTAATTATCAATTAAAAACATAAAAACGTGTCTAATGACGAAAGACTACAACGATTGGATGCGCGGATCACTTCCACCAATGAGTATTAAATAATAACGAGACGACTTCCCGGTTATACGTAAAAGTTAAACGAAACTTCAAAAATTAAAATTATCAATCGGTAACGGCTAAATTATTAAACAGAAATTTGCGGGGTGTGACAATCTTTGACTTCCTTGACGATGTCTTTGACTCAAATACGTCTGAAGTTGCTCTCTGAGGCTTTGCACTCAAAGAGTCCTTTCATTACCTATGATTCCACCACTCAGAGGTTTTTCAATACTTTGCCTAATTTCTGTTTAAATCTAGGCAGCGATCATTGGGCACTGAATCGGCCCAATAATCTCCCCCTATTTGAATATAAATTATGCTAAGTAATTAAATTAAGGTAAGTGAGATACAGCTTCTTCTTACACATAATCAACCAGAGAATAGACAAAATAACTTCATTAATTCATTACATATATTGGCCCAAGACATCTAAGTTATCTTTTACAATATCTCTAGCTTGAACAACATCATCCCTAGCCTCTATTGTCAGCTCTAATTTCCTGAACATTACATCAGCCTCTGGAGTACTCCTCTGAATTGAACTCTAGAGTCTGATTAATTGAGTTGTGGTTGCCAGATGGAATTCTTCTTTTCTTTGAAAGACCAAGTCCCAATTCCGGTTGTAAAAGAAAATCCCTGACTCAGGCTCCCTGATGACAAGCCCTTGTCTGCCTTCAATCCCTGGGGGAGGAACCAGGTTCTTATGCATTCCATCAACCACTACATTTTCTTTTACAAAGACCTCTTTTAGAATCTCTATCCTTTTCCTTTTCCTGTCTTCAGCTGTCATTCCAAAAGTTGCAAGTGCTGGAGGTGGAGGAAGTCCCAGCTTCTTTGCCTGGTCTATGACCCACTGGAATTTTTCTCTTAGACTCTGCAAAAGCATGTCGTTTGATTTGCCAGATTTTTTGGATGCTAGGGCATAAACTTCCAGCCATTCACTGAAACCCAGCGTCTTTAGTCTGAAATTAGGGTGGACAACGAGATTCAGAGGATTGTCGCCTCTGGTGATCTTCATGGTTGCTTCCTAATGTCTCGTTGTGTGGTGTTTATTTATGATAGTTCAAGTTTTAAATTTATATTTTGCCGACATAAACCAACACAACACTTTAACGGCAATGTACTCCGGATCTGTGGTAGATCGTGGTAAGTAGGGTGTCGAACATTTGAAGCGAGGTTAAATCTCTTAATTTATTTATATTTTGGTTTACTAATCTAATTTAATTCTAATCTAAGTCAAACCTATACTAATCATATGTTAGTTCTAATCCTAATTTTAACAGGTAAAGGGGGTTTTAAGCCTGACTGGCACGGTTTGGTATGGTGACTACAATCAATTCAAGTACACTGAACCCACCAAGCAAATTAACAGAAGATAAAAGAGCGGTCGAGCCTTATGATAGAAAGCTGTATTAGCCATCATTAATCCGATTAGAAGTTGGTTTGTTTATTCAATGCAATGATTACTTATCTCGAAGAGGCATATAATTCTTAGACTTAGGCATGACTTCATCCTAAGACCTAGACACATTAATTCTGTCACAATAAAAGCATCCGCATAAAGCATCCTTATTACCTGATTATAATCTATCTTAGGGATTAAAGCATCCGCATAAAGCATCCTTATTACCTGATTATAATTCTGTCACAATAAAAGCATCCGCATAAAGCATCCTTATTACCTGATTATAATCTATCTTAGGGATTAAAGCAATGGTGATCTTGTTAAACCCTAGCTCATAGAGACTTTACCCACTTACTGCTTAATGGCAATTTATACTCTAGTAGTCCACTTGTCTAACTATCCAATGGAATCAGAACATTATTTGTTGAATTATTTAGATTCACCTACTAGTCAACATGTTTAATAAACCAAAGGCAATTTATGTTAACTAGTTAAGCCAGAAGTGTATCCTTAGCATGATTTTAGAAGGACAATACTTGTGATCCTATGATTCTAGATGTATAAATTACTATATGGAGAGCTATCCCGGCATCTAGATTACTTGGTCCGTATCACTAGATCCAGTTGAATGATAGGTCGCATACAAAAGCACGTAAACAAGTATGAATTGATAAACATAAACAAGCATGCAACGATAAATTAAGCAATCGAGATATAAATAAAACCAAACATTCAGATCTTCATAATAATGGCTAATACCCGAAGGTATTAGCCTTCAAACATCATAATTAATACAAGAGTAATTATTTTAGCCAAGGTAAACTAACCGAGTTAATGAATGATACCAAAAACTGAACGATTACAAAAGTATAAGAAATTACACGTTGTCTTCTATGGATTAGAATGCGTTTCAAGACCTCTTCTGCTCTTTTTCTCCTTTGAAAATCGACTTTTGTGGTTTAGGTATCGAGAATATGATTTAGCACACTTAAAACTCGTTTTTGAGTTTTGTATTTATAGGGTCTGGAAGTCGGTTCAATACGGCGTATCTAAGGGATAATATTATATTCATTCCATATTTCCAATACGGTGTATTGGTCTTCTCTCCTTTGTGGTCTTTGGTGAGTGCAGGCACGGATACGCCGTATCTTCCTTGATGGATACGGAGTATTGGTTGTCAGAATAGTAAATCTTCAAAATATCTTCATTTAAGCTACAGAATGCGCGCCTTTTGCTAATATTCACCAAGTACTCTATAATTACTGCAATTCTCAAATATAAACGCTTAAGTAATAATTCTTTGCAATAATTATATAAAATGGGTTAACTACATGGGATAAATGATGCTATAAAATAGACGTTATTTGAAGTCATCAAATATCCCCCCCACTTGAGTTCTACTTGTCCTCAAGTAGCCTTTAGAAGTCTATAAAAATGTATCCCTAAGGATATTTTTCGTTAAAGCATTTATTTGATCTATTACAAGTACACAACCAAACACCTCTCGAAATAGGAAGATGAAAACACTCAAATCACTCAACTAATCTATGTGGTAACATGTAACTAATTCGCTTATTGCTCGGTCGTGACGAGTAGTCTATCATAAGCTTGGCAAGGATACACATCTCCACTGAGGAGTAACAAGTTTATAAAGGTAATATGGGTTTATATGAGAATGCTTAGGGTTGATTACTCTAACTAATCTTTATCGATACCAATATTCCAGGAGGGAGACAAAGACCACACATACACACCCATAATGATGGGATAGACACATGTGACTGCTCACTCCTACCTCGAATAAGCTAAAGAGTAGGAATAGTAGAGTAATATAAGGTGTGGATCTTCTAACTTTCACCAATAGTAATAAACCAACAAGGCAGTTGAGACATGCATACATGGCCGTAACAACAGAATAGACATGCACGCTCCATCACATCCTCATTCGCATAAAACCCATGGTTAATGATTAGGAAAGGGAATTAAATTGTTGTTAATTAAAACTTACGAAACAAATAGATTAAGTCTAGAATACAAGTTGCTAGACACTTTTTCCCGACCGTTACCATGATAAAGACACAACTATTTACAACGTCTTGATCATAGATCAAAAAACAACAACCTAAGTTGGCGTTCCCGTAACGGTCTCAACTACCCAAATAACCCATACTTTATATACTTATACAAGTAAGTAGGCGATATCTTCCACTTAATACAATACTCGTACATCGACGACTTTGAAACCAACAATAAACGATCCTCGGTAATACTCGTAGTTGTGAAACTTTATGTCAAACTTTCCTTCTCTTTTTGTTGCCGATTAATTCTAATTTTTATTGTATTTTTTACACTAATAACTACGACACTCAAGTGTAGTTTTCACCATCTTCACGATCATAATAATTCTGGATAATTCCTTTCGATAATTCCTTCATTCTTCGGACGTACCATTAATTGCGATGGTAGTAAAAATACATGAGTTTTGACTATAATATACATTCCCAATTGCAATGGTGTCCAAATTATCTTCCAACCGTATACAAAAAAAGACACAAGACTCGGGAATACAAACTTTAACACATAAAAGCAACTAGCAACTGTAAAATAAACTTAATTTAACAGGGTAGGTTAAGGTGTAAAGGTGTAACGAAACAAATAATTGGTGTAGTTCCTAAAGGATTGGCTCTACGGGTTGTTCTAGGGGTATCTTACTCTTAAAACCAGTGTAGTTAGTTAATAAGCAACATGTAAAGGCGATTTGGGTGTAATCCTAAAATTTACCAATTTAAACAAGTTACTCCATCTAAATCCATAGTACTTATCACTGCGGTCTCGAATAGATATACCAAGCCAAGTTTTAAAGTCTACTACATCACCGGCACACTCATATTTTGTAGAATTTGGGTAAACATTTGGAAACGGATAAGGTTAAATCCTCACAATATCTATCAAGGGTTATTGTGTGCGGGTTATGTATCAAGTAATTTCACAAAAGTATGCTTGAAATTTTTTTAAATTTAAGCATTTTAGTGTGAAATTTAGGACAAGTAAACATTCTAATTCCATCCCCCCACTTGAATTATACAACGTCCTCGTTGTATAGATAAAACATTAAATTCAGGAATTAAAAAGAATTAGAATGAGAAACTCCCTTGATATTTGCTCGGTAGATTCTCCATGTTGAGTTTATTAGCAAGATTGTGTTGAATAGCCGCCTTGAAGTTTCAAGACTCCACTTCAAGATCTCCATATTTGTAAATTCTCCACCAATATTCATCGATATTTTTTTGCTTCGAAGGTCCTGTATAAAACATAGGAAAAACGTGTGCATTCCTATCTTGGTACCTACGGTTAATTTAAACTAAACTAAACAAACTAAATACGGGTCAGTCTGGTGAATACGCCGTATCATGTGCATGAATACGCCGTATTGCCAGAACTGACAATAATGTTTTTAAAGTGCATAAAAAGTAAAGACTGATAACGTCCAGACAATAAATACGTCGTATGGTATGGAGTGGATACGTCGTATTGATGTCTGGGAAGACAAACTCGATAAAATTAAATAACATTCTAGGTTGTCTCCCATGAAGCACTTTTGTTTACAGCAAAGTCTTTAAGTTAGACTTTTCTTCAGCTTCCTTCATTCCATCTCATGCACGCTAATGTGTTCGCGTGTGAGCCATTCTTTCGTCTTCTCATCTCGGATGTAATCGGGTCCTAAATTCAATACTCCTTTGTAGAACCCTTTAAGCTTTTGATATGCATGCGAGATTCCATTATTCTCATCTTTCTCACTTACCTTCAGTAATGGTGAAATCTTGTTGCATTGCTTATTAGTGTGGTGTTTAAACCTCGGATGTGATCGCACCATTTGGTAAGTTACTTCATCATCACCATTGTAAATGGTAATTATCCCTTCAAACCATCTTGTTTTAATTCCAACTTCTCTTAAAAATGGTTCGCCAAAAATAACATCGCCCATTCCTTCATCACGATAAGCATCCATATTTTCTAAAACTGCAAAATCCGTTAGGATAGAAAAAGTTCCAACAAAGATAGGTATGTTCATTAAAGCTCCTACAACATTGTTTCCCTTGTACTCCAATTTCTCTTTCATTATAGAATTATGAAACTTTTTGGACATCACATTGACGTACAATAATGGGAAAAAGTTAGCGTGTGTAAATTCAAATCCTATCATGCAAGAAAACTTTAAGTTGTGAGCACAATCTATATGGATCTTCTTATCATAGTCGCAATAACTAGGGTAATCATCAATTCCAATATTAAGTTCATCATCCCTAGTTCTAAATTCCTCAATTACCTCACCTTCCTCAATGGTGGGCATTAAATCATCACCTTGATTTCTCCTAAGCTCAAATTGTTCATTTAGATCATTTAGTTCGATGTAATCTCCATTCAAAGGGTCTAATGATCTATTAATCACTAAAGTCTCTCCCATTAGCCTAGCTTCTAAATCAAGCTCTATTCTTTCTCTTAAACTTAGCATGTAGACCCTCTTAATTAAACTACTAGCAGGTTTAACACTATTAAAAATAATCTTTTCTTCCCTAACTCTTAAAGTAATCTTTCTCTTGTAAACATCAATTTTAGCATGGGCGGTAAACAAAATGGTTTTCCAAGGATCAAGGGCACTTTGATATCCTTGGGCATATCTAGAATTATAAAGTCTAATGGGAAAGTAAATTTCACTAGTACAAAAAGTGGATTTGGTCACACATGGGCAAAATAGAACGGCCATACATTCACATATTTATGTGGCTAAAGGTACCAAAATAGACAACATTTACTAATTAGCCACACATGAAAATTTCAATTGTGTGACCATTAGAACTGTATTGCCACACATTCGAACATTATGTGGCTAAAGGTAACTGGTAATATTATTTAGCCACATATGAATTTGGAACGCGTGACAAATACAAGTAAGCTTGAAGCATTAGTCACGATATACATATAAATAGTGACAAATATATGTCACACACTTGAACAATGTGACCAAATGGCATATATGGTCACATGAAGTAATTTTTTATGTGTCTAAATCATACAGTCAAGTTTTGTCACACATGATTTAAGGGTGACTGCTATCTTTTGCTAATTATTTAGCCACATAGAATTTTAGTGGCCCACGTGATAAATGAAAAGTAATGAGTTGAAACATTAGTCACGATATAGCATATAAATAGTGACAAATAGATGTCACAACACTTTAACATTGTGGACTAAAATGCCAATATAAGGTCACACAAACTGTTTTGTCACACATTATTTCAGTGACCAAATCCAGTACATATGGTCACGTAACTAATATGTTGTTTAAACTTTAGATTGTGTTAGCTTTCCAAAGCTAATGAGTATATCACATTTACTTCTAGCACGATCATGTGACTATATGCCTTTACAATAGTCACAGCATATCACAAATGTGTGACTAAATTATGTTTATAAGTGACTAATATATTCATAACAGTCACATCGTGAAGTATTCATGTGGCTATTATTTAGAACAAAATGTGAAATCAATCATCATTAAATTCCATGCTTTGTGTGACTAAATATTATGAAAGGCCACACAAACATAAAATTCATGTGTACATTGGATGATCAATAGTCACACAAAATACACATTTCTTCACTTAAAACAACATATGGTCACACTTATTAACACTTTTTGTCACATATTATAAAAGGCCACACAAACATATAATTCATGTGGATATTGGATGATCAATAGTCACACAAAATACACATTTCTTTGCTTTAAACAGCATATGGTCACACTTATTAACACTTTTGGTCACTTCATGCTTAATTGTATGTGACTAAATACAAAAAAAAATGCTTTGTGTGACTAAATATTACAAAAGGCCACACAAACATAAAATTCATGTGGCCATTGGATGAACAATAGTCACACAAAATACACATTTCTTCACTTTAAACAACATATGGTCACACTTATTAACACTTTTGGTTACTTTATCGCTAATTTATGTGACTACATACCCAAAACAAACATGTTTTGTGTGACTAAATATTACAAAAGGCCACACAAACATAAAATTCATGTGGCCATTGGATGATCAATAGTCACACAAAATACATATTTCTTCACTTTAAACAGCATATGGTCACACTTATTAACACTTTTGGCCACTTTATGCTTAATTGTATGTGACTAAATACCCAAAACAAACATGCTTTGTGTGACTAAATATTACAAAAACTGTAGATCCCAATTAATATAGATCTTTCTAACCTGTTAAGGGTTGTAGCTAATATGGATAGTTCCACACTAACTACAGGAGAAACAATGACTATGAACAATTATAAGTTATGCGGAATCTAACTTATAATGCTAAGAAGAACAATGAATGAAACTAAACTTTGATTTATATTAATCTGCTAAAAGATTACAGATTACTAACTATGAAAATTGAGAGGTATATCCTCTAATGTCGTAGGGTTCCTTTTATACACCAAGAATAAACCCTAACTGACTTACAAAACGCATAAAAGATAATGCATATCTTTTCCTATAATAACTCATGCATATCTTATAAACGGTACTAACTATTTTGTACTGGCGGTACAAACTAATACTAACAGTACAAACTATAACTGTCAGTACTAACTTTATAACTAGCGGTACTAAGTTAGGAAAACGTATCCCAACAATCCTCCCCTAAACACTCTGTCAAATCTTGATCTAATCTTTGATACTCTTTGACATCTTTATCTATTCCTCTTTAACAGCAACATGTCTTCTCAGCAACACAGCAACATCCAACTAAGTTGGCTTTGTAGTTTTTGGCAAACTACCAGTCATTAATGGATTTGATTTTCCTTTACCAGTAGCCGTTTGCTCTAGGATAGTCAATTCTTCATTGTAAACAACAAGGTGAATTGACAACCATATAGTTTTGAGTAAACTATCAACTATCAACGGATTTGATTTATCTTTATCGAAAGTCATTTGCTTTTGGACTAGTCAATGCTTCCTTGCCATAACATGGTGCAATGGATAACCAAATAGTTTTTAGTCAAACTAACAGCTAACCACAGATTATGAGATGTACTTTACGTGAAACAGTTTGATCCAGGACTAGCCACCTCCTTCACTATGAAGCAAGGTGAGTTGAGAACCATACAATTTTTGGTAAATTGTTAACCATAAAAGGATTTGAGAAGTCTTTACCACAAGCCATTTGCTTATGGACTAGCCAGTTCTTATGCCTGTTAAGCATGGTGAACTGATGACTATTTGTTGTGTGGTCTTAGAACCAACACTCAAAGATCCTTCTCATCTCCATCAGAGTCTTCAGGTTCTAACTCTACAATCTGCTTCTTGACAAATCTAATCAGTTCCAAAGCCATAATACTGTCTTCTCCAGTTTCTAACTTTAACTTAATCAATTATGACAGCACTTCCTTTTTCAAAGGATACTTATTCTCTATAAGCATATGAATGACTATTCCTTCATCAGTTATTATAGTGTGTATCCCTGAAGAACTATGTAGCTTTCAGCTCACTATCTTCCAATTTTGTTGTGCATTCTAAAATTCATCATTTCCACTTTGATTGAACATGATTATCAAATCTCCCCAAAGTATTTTGTCAAATCCTTTAGGTGTCTCATCTTGGTATCTGTTCATCACAAGTTGATATATAGCACATATGTCATCTCTATCAAGTATTGAAAGCACTGCCATCAAAGTACTAAGTATCTTCTTTGTCTATTACTTCTAATCACCACATTAAGATAAACATCTTCTACCTCTTCAGTCTCATCATACTGTGGTTTGGTTGTAAGATACTCAGATCTCCATTCTATGATAGGATACTTCTTGTCAAGTATCTCATAATTCACTTCCTTATCCTCATCATAAACTTTAGTTAAACACAATCTTAACTCTTCATCATCTTTAGAAGTGAACTTTCTTTTCTTAGACATTATCTTCTTCCTTGTACCAAGCTTTCTTTTTCTAATTTCTTCTTCTTCTTTAATTTATCCATTGACACTATCATCTTTCTTTACTCTCTTCTTAGAAGCATCAGCAGCTTGTTCATTCATCTCCTTAATCATTTTTTTATCTTCAGCATAACCAATATCAATGAAGCTATCATCAGACCTTTTTATCTTTTCATACAAAACTTATATTTCTTCAAAACTCTTGGTCTTCAGATTAGAATGCTTCTTGCCTTCAACATGCTTCAAATATGTCATCATTTGGTCCTAAGCTGATTTCTTGAAGGAGGTTTATTTCTGATAGCTTTAGATCTTTGTTGAGCAAGAAATCTTCTTTGGGCAGCAATGGTGTCATGAAGAAATTTGGCTCTCTGCTCAATAGTATACATCTCTCTCTCTTCCTCTTGAACCTTTTCAGCAAGTATCTTGTCAGCATTAAGTCTTGCCTGAATGAAATCATATTCATTAGAGAGTGCAACCTTTGTAGCTTCTTCCTTAGCCAACCTTTTCTTTTCCTCTTCAGCTTCCCACTCCTCTTGAACCTTTCTGGCCACCTCTTCATCATTAACAAGCTGTTTAAATTTCTCTTCAACTTCAGTAATATCTTCTGATTCAGTATCAGATTCATCTTCCTTTTCAATCTTCCCTTTGCCTTTAGCTTTTGTATCAATCTTAGGAAGAGGTCTCAAAGTCAATAGTGATCTTGTTAAAGTAGGCCTAGGTCTTTCAATCTCCTCAACATCCTTAAGCTCTACTCCTTTTTCCTTTTCCTTGAGCTTCTCCTTGTTCTGACTCATTATGATAAGGACTTGTGCAATGGTCTCATCATCACCAAAGACCGTTGGAGTAGGAGTTGTTGGAGTAGGTGTTGAAGTCACTGTTGGAGCTATTCAAGTAGCACTTTTCCCTTCATTTTTATCAGCAGTACCTTTAACTTGTCTATCGGTACTAACTTTTGTACTGTCGGTATCTCCATCTTGCTTCTCAGTACTAATAGGAGCTTCAGTACTTACTTCCTTATCTGCACTTTCTTTCTCTTCTAACACCACAAAGCTTGACCTCCCCTCATCTTGATCATCCTCAGTCTCCATGTAGTCCAATGTATCATCTACATCCACAAAATCATCAAGATCTTCAAAAGCTGGATCTTTATGCACTGTAGGTTCAGCTTTGAAAGATTTGATACCCTTGGAAGATTTGACAGATTTCCTCCCCTGTTTGGATACATACTCCTTTT
>BQNB010017836.1:0-53509 GCA_026074375.1 Tanacetum coccineum
AGCAAATGCGTACAATACAAAAGGTACATTGCGAATTTGTTGACGTCGTCAATGACTTGAAAACACAGGGTGTTATAAAGTATCTTCCCCTTTTTTTTTTTTTTTTAAACTCTAGGGTAGAAATTGTAAGAAATGAAACTAAAAGGTAGGCGGGCAAAATTTATTAAATTTACACTTGTGTGAAAACGGGTAACCCTACACTATGAAAAAGAGTACAAAATAAACCCTACGACATGGCTTATTTTTTTAGCTTATTAAAAAGTGATTTTTAGCAAAAACTCAAAACATGAAAGTTAAAGAACAGCTTATAATTAACAACTTTAACAAAGACACTTTTGACTTTGGTCAAAAGAATAAGCTATAAAATAAGCCTAAAATTGACAGCAAGCTAAAATGGCTTAAAAGCCAAATTTTCTAAGTCTTTTGGTCGAATAAGCTAAGCTAATGACTAAAATAAGCAAAAGGTGCTTAAACTACCCTAAATAAGCTAAAAAGGAAAGGGAAAGCTAAAATAATAAGCTGTAAAAACCAACATGAAAAATAAGCAATCCTATACTAATCCTAAGCTAAAAACAGTCAAGGGTTGAGTTTGGACTTGAAAATAAGCACACAAATGAGGCTTTTAAGAGCTGAAACCTTGAGGGCTTATTTAAGAGGTGATAGACTCTTAAAATAAGCCAAAAAGTTTGGCTTAAGTGCACAAAGATAAGCAATCCTACAGCCTAAGGGATGCAAAACAGCCCAAATGGCAAGTTTGGGCTTTAAAAATAGGCAACATATAAGCTTTCAAAAGTTTAAACTGAGAAGGCTTATAGAAGACTATAAGCTCTTAAAATAGCCAAAAACTTGGCTTAATTGCTTTTAGTGGCTTGAGAAAGATGAGCTTTTTATAGATCCCCTTTCACCAGGGGAGCTTTATGGCAAAAGCTCATTGGGCTTATTAGGACAGCTTATTTTAAGATGTCAAAATAAGCTCTAAAAGTACAAATAGCTTAAACAGGATTGAGTTTATAGTAATTGCTTATGCCACCAATTTTGAGCTTTGGAAAATCACTTTTACTTGCTTTTTTTTTGACTGATTGAAAAAAGGTGTTTTGGGTTTTGAAATGTGCACCAAAGACATTGATGATTTTGATCACAAAGTCAAAAAGGACCACAAGGCTTTGACAGCCCTTTTTTAACACACAAAGCACACCTTTTAGAATACTTAAACTCAAACCACAAGTGCTTAATCAAATAAGCATTTGTGGGTAACTAAAAAAAACTTCACGGTTTTGAAACAAATTCTATACCTTTGAAAAACAATTTCCAACTAAAAATGGTTTTTAAAAACAGTTAAAGTTGTTAAATCTTGTGTTTTTTAAACTGTCTGTGACCTTAACCCATGCCAAAACCCTTTTTGACCCGTTTTGGTCTTGTGCCAAACACCCCTTTATCTAAAAACTGTCAACCCAAAGTGAGTTTAAAATCCATTTTTAGACTAAAACTTTAAAAACTTTTTATCCACTCCTACTTATTTTGACTTATTTAACCTATTTCAAAACTAAAAAGCCATTGCTTATATTAAGACAAACTAAGTAGTTTCTCAGCTAGCTTATTAACACTATTATGACAATTTTTAAGAAATAAGATAATATAGAAACAAAATTATGCAATTAAAAAAACACACAACAGCCAATAACAACTTTAAAAATATATGCATTTCGTAAAGATAAAAAGGCCAAATAAGCTAATTCCTTAAGCTAAAATGATAAGCTAAATGAAAAATAGAAAATTGTAGAACCTTGGATTTTGTGTCTCAGAACATGGCCACTCTTTCTGACGTGAGTGGCCTAAACAATACATGTCACTTAAACGGCCCCCTGCCTCTATTCCCTGAGCAATAAGCTCAATAAGCTTATATGAGCTTATTTCTCCAATAGCTTCCAAAATTAAAATCCAATGAACATTTATGGACTAAAATCACATGCGGAAGTATTTTCACGAGCTTTTTATAGGTCTTAACTGAATTTGTAGCTTTTAACAAGAATAAGCTCAAATTGGCTTAATGAGAGCTTATTGAGTAAAAAATGCTTTTAAATTTCATAAAATGAAAATAACAAGTGCGATCACAATGGAAATATTAACTTAAAAATACTTTAAATTATAATAAAAACTTAATTAAAAAACTGAATTAAAACTTAAATAAGCTACAATGTTTGCCTCAATGGCTTACAAGGCTATTTATAGCCGAAAACTAAAGCTAGGTTTTCTTTCTCTATCTTCTTGCTGTGCTTGTTTGTAGACACACAACCAGGTGGTTTGTTGTGTGAGAGTGTTAAATCTCTAATCTTGCCCTCTCAATCTTGAAATTCAATCTAAGCCGATCGACTTTGGTCTTGGGGGATTGTGGATTGGCAAGTTGGCAACTTTTGGCTGGGATAGGAAAGGTTGTGGAGGAGGGGAAAATGAATATCAAAGGTGCTGGTTGGTGAATGTTGTGGGGTAGTAAAAACGGGTTACAACTAACACGTGAGTGTGTTGGAGAGGGAAAAGAGGCGGGAAGGGGAAAGCTATGTTTTGAGGCTGATGAAACAGAGTGAAAGTCTCACTCTTTGGCCAAAAAATGGCACCTCATGGGTTAATAGTGTGTTTGCACATTGGTCTTGTGGTTTAAACAAACTTTTGTGGAACTTGGCCAAAACAAGTCCAAGAGTTGTATAATTATGTTGCATCTTTCGTCCCCTTGGTGTCAAGTTAGGGGGCGTTGGCAGTTTTTGCCCCCCCTTTTTTAACTTGTTACTTTTGAGCAAATTGCAAAATAAGCCCTTTTCTTTTCTTTTCCTCTTTTCTTCTTATAAAAATAAGTTTAGGGATTGGCAACTTCAGCCCCTAAACTTATATTTCTTGAACTTTACTCCCGGGGTTGACTTGGGTTGACTTTGACTTTGACCAGTTGACTTTTCTGTTGACTTTTTGATTGGATTGACTTTCCGGCTTTGATTTGGCTTTGTCTTTCACAATCTTTTCCATTCCGAGTCCGGTTTTGTCGTTTTGGCTTTGTTTTTCGTCTTTTTTTTTTTTATTTTAGTTATCCGTTCCTGCACAATACAATTAGCAAAACAAGCGTATATTTGGCATTTTAAGTCCGTTTTTGGTTATTTTAGCTTGTTTTTAAAGGTAAAAGGTATGTGTAATTAAGCACATACCAGTATATAACACTCTATTTACCAAGAAAAAGGATTCACATATCATCATTGTCTAAATCTACGTGGACAACATCATCTTCGGATCAACTTGTCAAGACCTTTATGATGATTTTTCAAAAATCATTCACGACGAGTTTGAGATGAGTATGATGGGTGAAATTAAAATCTTCTTCTTGGGTTAAAAACAAACATTCTATAATGATGGCATTCTTTTTTACCAATCCAAATGCATGAAGGAAATGCTCAAGTAATTCAGCTTAGAAGAATCCAAACCAATCAAAACCCCTATGTCATCCAACACCAAACTCACTAGGGACGAAGACGAGGAATCCATTGATGACACAAAATATTGTGGCATGATAGTTAGTCTTCTCTACCTAAAGGGAGTCGGCCGACCGGACCGGCACGGCGGACATCGTGGACCCCGGATCTCCCCGCCCGGGTTGAGAAGGCCTCGGACTCTTATTTCCGGGGTTTTCATTTCCACCCGGACGCGCACGGAGTCTTCTGGGTGTCCTTGCTTTTCTTACCGGACTAAGTCTCGGAACTCCCACGGACATCAAACCGGGACACCGTAGTTACTACTCTATTCAATCTTCACCGGACAAATCTCTATCCCACGGCCCGGACCCCCGGGACACCCGGACACCCGCGGCCGGACACGGGATCATGTTCAATGTTTGTCTATGCGCCTATTTCCAAGAAGTTCCCAAAACCTCTCATCTAGAAGCGGTTAAAAGGATCTTTAGATACATTAAGGGAACAACACATTTAGGATTATGGTATCCTAAAGGAACAGGGGTAGAAACCAGTTTTTACGTTGACTCCGATCATGCAAGAGACTATGTCGATCGCAAAAGCACAAGCATTGTGTGCACATTCATGGGATGTTGCCTTACATCATGGTTCTCCAAGAAGCAAACCGCCCTAGCCATTTCCTACCTACGAGCCGGAATTGTTTCCACTAGAAAAGCTTTCCAACAAGCTTTATAGATGAAACAAGCCTTAGTTGACTATAACATAGTCCTAGATGATATACCTGTCCTTTGTGACAATAAAGGTGCCATCGACCTAAGCAAAAATCCCGTTCTCCATTCTTGTACCAAACATATTGAAATCCGTCATCACTTCCTTCGTGACAATGTTCAAAAGGGAAACATCTCAATTAAGAAGGTCTCCTCCGAGGACACCATAGCTGATATTCTAACTAAACCCCTCAAAAGAGAACTTTTTAACCTTATTAGACTAGGTCTCGGTCTTATGGAGCCCAACGCCTAAAATACACAAAGGTATGTATCTCGACTCTTTCTCTCTGAGTCTAGGCTTCTATTTCTTGCACATAAAACTTTCAAGAATTTCAAGCATTCTACTATTAGTATATATCTACTATAAGCACTTGCATCATGAAAGTCTTGTTACATAAAAAACTCGCAAGATAAAATTTTACTTCTAAAAAAGTTTCTATCATAGTTGTTGTTGGGAATTTTGAGTTACTACTGACAGTACTACTTTACTACTGCTGGTTCAATATTGATACTTTTGCTAAAGACTGAAGAAATAGACTAAGTAGTTTGTACTTATCGTTATATTAGTTAGTACTATCATTACAAATGTTAGTACTATCAGTATAGTTAGTATTGTTAGTTAATAGTTAGTGCTGTTAGTATTATATAGTTAGTACTGCTAAAGTGATATGCATGAGATATATTAGGAATAGATATGCATTATCATTATTCGCGTTTTGTAAGCCCATTAAGGTTTTCCTTGGTGTATAAAAGGAACCCTATGGCATAGTTAGAATTATTAATTCGTAGTTTGCTATTCTGTAATCTTAGCAGAATATTTGCAATCAATATATTCAAGTTTAGTACTCATTGTTCTTCTTAGTATTGCATGTTAGATTCCGCATAACTTGTAGTATTCACAATCATAGTTTCTCATGTAGTTAGTTTGGATTCATCCAAGTTAACTAAGCTTTAACAAGCTAGAAGATATGTTCATTTTGACTTCACAAGTGGTATCAGAGAATGTTAAGGAACTCTGAATAAGAAGAACTTTATCAGATCTAGATCTCTTCCAATAAAACACAATGTCTGGTGAAGAACCTACAACACAAATAGCACCAATGGAATCTCCTCAAATGGCATCTACTGTAAAACTTCCTATCCTCAAGAAGGGGGAATATACCCTTTGTAGCATGAGGATAGAGCAGTATCTCACTAATATAGATTATAGTTTATGGCAAGTGATCTTGAATGTTGATGGTCCTATACAAGTAACAACTAATGAAAATGGTGTTGAAACTAAAGTACCTCCAAAGACGGCTCAAGCACTATTACAAAGACAAAGAGAAAGAAAAGATAAAAGCATTTTGCTTTTGACTATTTCTGATGAGTATCAACTGAGGTTCCATGGAATAAAGCATGCAAAGTCTCTGTGGGCTGCTATCAAGAGTAGATTTGGTGGCAATGTTAAATCTAAGAAGATGCTGAAGACCGTTTTAAAGCAACAATTTGAAAACTTTTCTGTATCTGACACAGAAGGCTTAGATAAAGCATATGATAGGTTTCAAAAACTTATCAGCCTACTAGAAGTTCATGGTGCAACTGTTTCTAATGAAGATGCAAATCAGAAATTCTTAAGAGCTCTACCTTCATCATGGAATAATGTTGCTTTATTTATGAGGAACAAAGCTAGTATAGATGATTTGGATATTAATGATCTATACAATAATCTAAAAGTGTTTGAGGCAGATATCAAAGGTTCATCTGGATCATCTTCAAACTCTCAGAATGTGGCCTTTCTCTCTGCAGAAGACACTAGCAGCAGCCATGAAGTTAATACTGCAAATGTTGTTTCTACTGCATCAGGCCATAATTCTCAAGGACAAGCCTCTTCATCATCATATACTGATGATCTAATGTTCTCATTCTTTGCTAATCAGTCGAATAGTCCACAACTGGATGATGAAGACCTAGAGCAGATTGATCATGATGATTTAGAAGAAATGGACCTTCAATGGTAGGTGGCCATGCTTTCTATGAGGGTTAAGCGATTTTATAAGAAGACTGGAAGAAAGTTAATCTTCAATGGCAAAGAACCTATAGGTTTTGATAAAACTAAGGTTGAATGCTTTAACTGTCATAGAAAGGGCCATTTTGCAAGGGAATGTAAAGCACTAAGAAATCAAAGGAACAAGAATAAAGATGCAGGTATAGGAGCAGGGACAACACCAGAAGGACTGTACCAGTGGAGACCTCTGATGCATTAGTTGTTCAGGACAATGCTTTGATTGTCCAAGATGGACTGGTATATGACTGGAGTTATATAGCTCTAGATGAACCAACTGAGTTTGCTCTCATGACCTACACTTCAAACTCCTCAGGGTCTGACACAAAGGTACAATCTTGTTCTAAAAACTGTGTGAAAACATATGAAAAACTTCAAAAACAATTTGACGAACAGCGACAAACTCTTAGTAAGGCTAATCTAGAAATTGTAGCTTATCAGTTAGGCTTAGAATCTGTAGAGGCACAGCTAGTTGTTCATCAAAAAAATGAAGTTGTCTATGAAAAAAAGATTACAGTCTTAAAATTTGAAGTAAAAGACAAAAGTAATGCTATCACTAGACTTAAAAATCAGTTAGATGAAACCTTAAGAGAAAAAGATGATTTAAAAGCTAAACTAGAACAGTTTGAAACATTTTCTAAAAACTTAAATAAACTGATTAATAGTCAATAAAGTTCTAAAGATAAAACTGGTCTAGGATATGGTGACCAATTGGATGAAAATGATTCAAGTGGTAGTGAATTGTTTAAAAGTGTCTTCGATAGTCGTTCAAGTAATGGAGATGACAATCAAACAAATGATAGGTTCAAAAACGATAATGGATATCATGCTGTTCCTCCTCCTTTAACTGGGAACTACATGCCTCTACTAGCTGACCTATCTTTTGCAAGATTAGATGATTCTATTTATAGGCCTACAGCAAATAAGACTAGTGCTAGTGTGTCTCAAGTTGAAACAAGTGCCTCTCAAACTAGCAATACTTGTGTAGAAATGCCTAGAGTTGAATCTGTTAAGCCTAGTGGAGTTATCATTGAAGATTAGGTTAGTGATGATGAGGATATTTTTCAATCTAATGATTTGCAAGCAACATACCAACCTAGTTTTAAAAGGGTTGAGTTTTCTGATGCTAGGAATGAATCTATTAAACCTAAACAAGCTAAAAAACCTAGGATGATCACTTAAAATCCTAAGGTAAATAGAAAAGATTGGAATGGACACATGACTCAAAAACTAGGGTTAGGATTTGGGTTTACAAAGAAAGCTTGTTTTGTTTGTGGTAGTTACAACCATCTAATAAAAGACTATGATTTTCATGAAAAGAGAATGGCTAACAAGTCTGTTTTGAAAAATATGGGAAAGAATACCGGTAAAAGAGAAATTAGACCAGTTTGGAACATTGCTCAGAGAATAAATCATCAAAATAATTTTTTTCCATCTGCAATCTTGACAAGGTATGGAAGAGTACCAGTTAGTGCTGCCAAGAAAAGCTCTCTAAGAGCAACAACATCAACTAGTACATTCAGACCAATTAATACTACTACCCATACAAATAGAGTGAATGTTTCAAAATTAAAAACAAATGCTTTTCATAAGTCTCATTCACCTATTAGAAGGTCTTTTTATAAATCAACAACACCAAATACCAGGATTTCAAATGAAAAAAGTTAATACCGTTAGAGTAAATGGTGTTAATACTGCTGGGCAAATAGCAGTTAGTGCTGTTAAGGGAAATGGGGTCACTGCTGTTAAGGCCTCAGCAGGTTGTGTTTGGAGACCTAAAATGACTGATTTAAACAATGTCTCCAAAGACAATAGTGGATCATGGGTCTTAAAAAGAGTAAATTATATAGATCCACAAGGCAGACTTAAGTCGGTAGTGGCTTGGGTCCCCAAGAGACACTGACTCTCTTACTTTTGTGCAGGGAAATCCACAACAAGCTTTGAAGAACAAAGGAATATTTGACAGTGGATGTTCAAGACATGGATGGAGGTTTTGTTGCCTTTGGTGGAAGTGCTAGAGGTGGTAAGATAACAGGAAAAGGAAAGATAAGAACAGATAAATTAGACTTTGAAGATGTGTTTTTTGTCAATGAACTAAAGTTTAATCTTTTCTCTATCTCACAAATGTGTGACAAGAAAAACAATGTTCTTTTCACTGAAATTGAATGTCTAGTTTTGTCTTCTGATTTTAAGCTACTTGATGAAAGCCAAGTATTGCTTAGAGTTCCCAACCAAACTAATATGTACAACTTTGATTTAAAGAATGTTGTTCCTTCTGGAGATTTAACTTGTTTATTTGCAAAATCCACAATTAATAAGTCTAAGAGTAAACTGCAAAAATCATCCCTGTGGTTTGTAGTTCGTGGCACTAATCATCCTTAACCGATACTATTGGCACTAATCATCCCTGAGTGGTGAAACGTTCGGCAATAATCATCCCTAAAGGGATGTTTTTTGCAAAACTTTTTGTTAAACTTTTTGCAAAAATCATCCCTAATAAGGATGATTTTTGTCGGACATTTACCACTCAGGGATGATTAGTGCCAATAGTATCGGTTAGGGATGATTAGTGCCACGAACTACAAACCACAGGGATGATTTTTGCAGTTTACTCTTAAAACAATGAATAAACTTGTGAAGGGAAACCTTGTAAGAGGTCTTCCTTCAAAGATTTTTGACAATGACCATACTTGTGTTGCTTGTTAGAAGGGAAAGCAACCCAAGGCTTCCTGTAAGGCTAAACTTATGAGCTCTATCAGCCAACCCTTACACATGTTGCATATGGACTTATTTGGTCCAACATCTGTTAGGAGTATCAACCATAAGCCATATTTCCTTGTAGTAACTGATGACTTTAGCAGGTTTAGCTGGGTCTTCTTCTTAGCCTCTAAGGATGAGACAAGTGGGATTCTTAAGAGATTTATAACAGAAATAGAAAATCAATTAAACCATAAGGTTAAAGTAATCAGGTGTGATAATGGGAGAGAATTCAAAAATAGGGAAATAAATGAATTCCGTAGATTAAAAGGGATAAAAAGGGAATTTAGTATTTCCAGAACTCCACAACAAAATGGAGTTTCTGAGAGAAAGAACAAGACTCTGATTAAGGCAGCTAGGACTATGCTAGCATACTCACTTCTACCTACTGTATTTTGGGCTGAAGTAGTTAATACTGCTTTTTATGTTCTAAATAGGGTTTTAATGACCAAGCCTCATAACAAGACACCCTATGAACTTATAATTGGCAGACCACCAAGCATAATTTAGGAAAGAGAAGGGTTTTTAGTGGGGTACTATGTAAATAGCAAAGCTTTCAGGGTATTTAATTCTCAAACTAGAAAAGTTGAAAAGAATCTGCATGTAAACTTTCTTAAAAAATAAACCAAATGTTGCAGGACAAGGACCTAACTAGCTTTTTGATATTGATTCCTTAACAAATTCTATGAATTATCAACCAGTTACTACAGGGAATCAAACTAAAAAAAATGCAGGTCCACAAGAAACTAATGGTAATATAGGTTTGAAGAAAAATGTTGATGCTGGACAATCTTAAGAAAAGAATGTATCTACTCAACAATATATTGTGTTCCCATTATGGTTCTCTATCTCTTCAAGCAACAAGAGCTCAGATGAAGCAGATGAAGATGATACAGCTGATGAAGCTGCTGGTGAAACTCCTTTACAAAAACTAGCAAGTGAGAATGAACAAGCCTTGAAGAATGTTCTTGATAAAATGATGGATCAAGAGAAGGAGGCTAAAGAGCAATCAGATGATGTTAGAAAAGAGTTTGAAGCATAATGTAACATGCAGCATCTTTCAGGGAAGTCTACTAGAGCAAGCAGCACTAACAGTTTTAATACTGTTAGCACACTAGTTAATATTGCTGGTGGATCAATAATTTTTGGTGATGTTGGATCATCATTTGTTCCTCTTATTAAATTTACTAATCTTCCACATGATCCACTCATGCCGGATTTAAAGGATACTACTGAAGTTCCAAATACTAGCATTTTTGGCAGTGCTTATGATGATGATGATTTATACACTTGCAATTCTCCTTATGCTGATCAAGTTGTGGTTGCAGAGGCTGATTTCAACAACATGGAATTTTCCACTATTGTGAGTCCTATTCCCACAACTAGAGTACACTCTATTCATCCTAAAGATCAAATAATTGGAGATCGAAGGTCAATAGTACAAACAAGGGGCATAACAAAGAAGAGTTCTAGAGAACATGCTATGATTAGCTACATCCAAAAGCAGAGAAGGTCAAATCATAAAGATTTCCAAAACTGATTATTAGTCTGTTTCCTCTCTCAGCAAGAACCCACAAAGATAGATCAAGCCCTTGATGATGAAAGCTGAGTTGAAGCAATGCAAGAAGAGCTGCTTCAATTTAAGATTCAGAAGGTTTGGACCCTAGTTGACTTACCTTATGGCAAGAAAGCTATTGGCACAAAGTGGGTGTATAGAAATAAGAAAGATGAAAGGGGGATAATAGTTAGAAATAAAGCTAGGCTGGTTCCACAAGGATACAAACAAGAAGAGGGTATAGATTATGATGAGGTTTTTGCTCCTGTTGCTAGGATTGAAGTAATCAAGTTATTTTTAGCCCATGCATCATTTATGAATTTTCTTGTGTACCAGATGGTGGGATGTTTGTACCTGTTGGTGGAGGTCCGAATGGGAATCCTTTGTCTTTTGAAAGTTTGGATTACAAAGTTCAGTCGAATTTGTATTTTTTTCCCGGATGAATTGTCAAATTTCCATACCAATACTAGACACTCAACCCAATCCTATACACGTTTTTATCAGACAAATATATTGTGTTGTTTTGGACTTCATTTTGAAGTACAGAAAGCATTTGACCATTTTTAAAGGTTTTTACCTTGAAATCATTCTTTTCATTTTTAGGCTTGATTAGTTCTTGTGTTTTCTTATAGTTTCAAAATCCTTTATCTTTATGTCATTTTCCATCTGTTCATACTTTTCACCCATGCATATTCATTCTTGTTCATGTGTTTTAAGACTTAACTTCTAGTGAATCTAAGATCATTTGATATCCTAGAATTTTCAAGTCCTAGACTTTTGAAAAATTATCTCTTTCAGTTTGATAGCTTTCAACAACTTTGTATAAGTTTGCTACATTTGGAACAGTAAGGTACCTTTGGTTTGTAGCCATCAAAGATAAGAGACACTGGTGTATATCAGAACTTTGTTGACTCAGTCAAAATCACCAAGTCCATATTGTCCAAAGTGAACATGTTCTGCATCAAACTCCATGATCCAATATCTTTTCAACTTCTGTCAGTGCCATAATAGCAAATGTCACTGGTTCAGCATAAAAAAAAAATTTTTCCCCTTGGTCCTGTCAATATCTTCAATTGTTGTCTGGTATGCCACCTAGGCTTTTGAGTTTAAATCTTCATTGCCACAATCCTCTTTTCCTACGACACATTTGCTCTGTTTTCTTGATATTTAGCAAATTGCACTCATAGCAAAATTGTCCAATTTTGATCAATTTATTGCATTCAAACTTTGATTATCAAAGGTACATCCCATTCTTTGGCCTTGATGGTCAATGTGTCTTCTGTTTTCCTCATAACTTCCTTATCTTGCATTAATCATAGCACCTGCCATCGATTGTAAATTTTTCCATAGGCATCATTACATCTATTGTAGCAGGTCTTTCATCATATGAGTTGTGGCATAGATGCTTGTTGAGCAAAGAAGGAACATATGATTTCATCTGAGTGGGAAGCACAGTTAGGAGCAGTTTTCACCTTGCTTGAGGCAGCCTGAGTATATCCTTTTGGGATATGTGCTGGTTCAACAATACTTTGTTTCAAAGTACTGCCTTTGACTTCAGTGGACAGAAAAGCAATATTTTGTGAGTTTGAGTTTGAAACACCCTTCAATTCATGCTCATACACCTTCAAGTTGTTGTAGAGATCATCAAACTCCAATTCATCCAATCCAGGTTGTCCCCGAATCATTGTAGCAACTACATGCCACACAGATGGTAAACTTCTTAGAAACTTCAAATTTGCATCTTCAAGGGACACTTTAGCATCATATAATTCAAGCATACTAAGAATGTTCTGAAACCTTTCGTATGCTGAATCTAGCTCTTCTCTAGATCCGATAGTAAACGTCTCGAATTGTTGTTTCAAAAGATTCTTTTGCATCTTCTTTGATGCTTCATTACCTCCAAATCTTGCTTTTATGGCTGTCCATAAGGTTTTTGCATTTGTGGCATCATGAAAACTAAGAAGATGTCTATCAGGGATTGCAGAAAGCAATATGTTAAGGGCTTTCTCATTGTTTCTTCTCTTGCATTGGCAGCAATGTGAGTTTTTGGGATGCGGAGGATTGCTGGATCAGTTCTTTGGAGTCGGATGTTGAGCGTTGAGATTGCATGGGACAGGAATGTTAAGCCTCTTGGTATCAATTGCAAGAATGATATCAGCAAGAATTTCATCATCTTTGACTCATCTATGGCATCATGAAAACTAAGAACACACAATGATTCCTTAATGAAACACTGATATACTGTCAACTATGCGAAATCTAGTTGGCAGTACTAAGAAGAACACACAATGATTAATCAAACGATTTGTATTACCACACTTTAAATCTGCCTAAGTTTGCAGATCCCTAATACAATACTACTAATAAACTAATAAGCACATAGATGATTCATGACTCATCTATGGCTAACTACAACTTTGTGTACACACACACATACCTTTACTATTCGACTCTCATCAGTCGATGTTTCTATGGATATAAAACCTATGAGTCTATGTCTCTTTATATAATAGAGACCATAATGAGTTACAAGGAATCTAATAAACTCATTAATGAAATTAATTATCATTAATTGATGAGATAGACTAATCACTTTTGAACTGAAACACAGCATAATCACACGTTTAGTTAATTCTTGTAACTTCCCAATCATTAATTTGTAGAATTTGTAGAATTCCAATTTGTCGATTAAGTCCTTCTTGTTTCATTCTTTTGTTCTTTTGTCTCATCAAATCTATAATTCCCAACAATCTTCCCCTATTTGATGATGACAAAACAAACAAAGTCGTGTACGAACTTCATCATAAAGCCAAAGCTTCCCCTGAAGTTGAGATGTAATCATCTCCCTGAATGAAACAAAATCTTCCTTTGTAGATAGATTGCTCCTTAAAAATTATGATCATGCCACCACACATACTAAGCTGCAAATCAATAAACTTGTAATCTTCTTCCCCTTTTTGTAATCATCCAATAGGGATCTTCTGTAGAAATGCAACTTGGATCATAACACCTACAAATCATATACCACAACTACTAATCCAGCCTTCCAATAACTCAAAGTACCCTCCATGAAGCATAATACGAAAAATGACTTTGAGCAGTAGAAATATAAACTAGCAGTAGTAATAAAGATCAGCAGTAGTAATGAAACACTTCCCCTTAAGTGGTGCATGTAGATGATTAAACATTTAATCAATAAGCTTCCCCTGAAACCCATATGTTTACCATCTCTTGAATCTCGAACTCTGTAGGCTCTATGTAGTAATCACTAATGAAGAAAATAGAGTATAACGAATTTAATGAAGAAGTTGAATCTCCCAAACTTGTGTCTTATGTCTTGCACTATCCACGTGACGTTGAACTTATACCAAGACCAAAATATAAGTAGACCGCAACCTCTTGACAAAATCCTCAACTATATGAGACACTGAGCACTACAACGTAACTCCTTAAAGTGATAGCAAATGTGAGCATTAAGCACCATAAGTTAGATCACACACCTTTGCTAGATTTTGACAAGTCTTCGTCACACCATTTAAGCACGAACAAGTTACCTCCTGCTAAAAGGTATGATAAGAACACGCATCTGTGAAACTCAACTACAATATCAAATAAGTGATAATCAATCGTCTTCGTAATCACCTCTTCAAATAATCTCCAAAAACGAGCCTTTTAAATGTTTAAGAACATTTAAAAATCAATCCGTTAACTTCCCCTTAAACGAAGCATTCGAGATCCAAATCCATCCAAAAACCAAAATTCATGTATTACCCGTATCTGATAAAGCAGCAGTACGTTCTAAGATATCGGTACACTAGCGCGTACTTTCACAAACAACAGCGGTACTTGATCGTTCAGCGAGCGAGTACTTTAATATAGATAGCAGTACCTTGGAATAATGAAGAGAGTACCTATAGGAACAGTACCTTCGGAGGCAATATTTTCATTTACTTCATCAGTACCTTCAAAAACTTCAGCAGTACTTTCAATATCCTTAGCAGTACCTTCATCAACCTGAGCAGTACCTTCAATCCCTTCAGAGAGATCATGTTACCCAAACTGTAACCATGATAACCAATCACACATGCTGCTTCTTATGCAATCGATCCATATAGATGAACAAAGAAAACAAAGATCGAATATAATCAAACCAAATCGACGACGGCCAGCCTATTGTGTTAGGGTTTCGCATAAAACCCTAATAATGTGATGATAAATAAGGAATCGTATATGATGAGGTCCAGATCCATCATCATAAATCAAACTACACCAAGAAACCCTTTATATTAACATGATTTCTTTGTATTGCATACCAATTTAAGGTAGAGAGACAATTATAAATATTGTTTATATCAATTAACACAAAAAAACCCCATAAATTTTAACACAAATCGATTTCTTAAAATTAGGGTTTTAGGGTTTCTTAAATCCTTGTAGATCCTAGATCAGAGCACAATGGCTTGATACCAATTGATAAGATCGATTAAAGCCATCTAGGGATCGTTTTCAATAACATCATAACATGCAGCGGAATTAAGAACAAATGATTGTTATTAAACAAGGTTTTCTTTATTGAACGTTCTCCTATTACCCCAACTATAACTTGGGGCTACACCAACTACTATGGTGTACTAACTAACTAACTAACTAACTTTGTGTACACACACACATACCTTTACTATTCGACTCTCATCAGTCGATGTTTCTATGGATATAAAACCTATGAGTCTATGTCTCTTTATATAATAGAGACCATAAGACGTTACAAAGGAATTATAATAAAACACATTAATGAAATTAATTATCATTAATATGATGAGATTGACTAATCACTTTTGTAACATATCATCACACGTTTAAGTTACATCTTGTAACTTCCCAATCATTAATTGTAGTCAAACTCTATCTTTTGTAGAATTCCAATTTGTTGATTAAGTCCTTCTTGTTTCATTCTTTTGTTCTTTTGTCTCATCAAATCTATAATTCCCAACAATACAGCTGATGATTCTGCTGATGAATCTTATGTACAAAAACCAGCAAGTGAGAATGAACAAGCCTTGAAGAATGTTCTTGATAAGATGATGGATCAAGAGAAGGAGGCTACAAAGCAATCAGATGCTGTTAGAAAAGAGTTTGAAGCACAGTTGCCAACAGGAGCTTTTCAAGGGAAGGCTACTAAAGCCAGCAGCACTAACAATTTTAATACTGTTAGCACACCAGTTAATGCTGCTAGTGCATCAAGAACTTCTAATGATACTGGACCATCATCTGTTCCTCTTGGTAGATCCTTTCCTCTTAATTTCAATGATCTTCCAGATGATCCTTTCATTCCTGATTTGGAGGATACTGCTGAAGTTCAAAATACTGTCATTTTTTGCAGTGCTTTTGATGATGAGATTTGAAAATTACAAATTCTCCTTTGCACATGTTCAAGTTAAGGGTGAGAGGCTGATTTCAACAACATGGAACCTTTAATTGTTTGTCAATCTATTCCCACAACTAGAGTACACTTTATTCATCCTAAAGATCAAATAATTGGAGATCCAAAGTAACAGTACAAACATGGGGCATGTCAAAGAAGAATTATGGAGAACATGCTATGATATGCTACATCTAAAAACAGAAAGGACAAATCATAAAGATTTCAGAACTGCTTATTTGCATGTTATCTCTCTCAGCAGGAACCCATAAGATAGCTCAAAGCCTTGGATGTTGAAGCTGGGTTGAGCAATGACCAAGAAGAGCTGCTTCTGTTCAAGATCGAGGAAGGTTTGGACACTAGTTGAACTACCTTATTGGCAAGAAGGCTATGTAAAAAACGTGGGTGTATAGAAATAAGAAAGATGAAAGGGGGATAGTATTTAGAAATAAAGCTAGGCTGGTTCCACAAGGATACAAACAAGAAGAGGGTATAGATTATGATGAGGTTTTTGCTCCTGTTGCTAGGATTGAAGTAATCAAGTTATTTTTAGCCCATGCATCATTTATGAATTTTCTTGTGTACCAGATGGATGTTAAAAGTGCCTTTCTCTATGGTACTATTGAAGAGGAGGTATATGTTAGCCAACCTCCAGGTTTTGTTGATCTAGAATTTCTAGAAAAGGTTTACAAGGTGGAGAAAGCCTTATATGGACTACACCAAGCTCCTAAAGCTTGGTATGAAACTCTTTCTACCTATCTGCTGGACAATGGATTCTATAGAGGACAAATTGACAAGACTTTCTTCATAAAGAGAGTCAAGGGTGATATTCTACTGGTACACGTATATGTAGATGACATCATCTTTGGTTCCACTAAAAAGTCTTTATGTACAAATTTTGAGCAAATAATACACAAAAGGTTTCAGACGAGTTCAATGGGAGAACTCACTTTCTTCTTGGGTTTACAAGTCAAGCAGAAAGAGGATGAGATCTTCATTAGTCAGGACAAGTATGTTAGTGAAATCTTGAAGAAATTTGGTTTTTCTACTATAAGGACAGCCAATACTCCTATGGAAACCAATAAGGCTTTAACAAAAGATGAAGATGGTGAGGATGTTGATGTTCATTTATACAGGTCAATGATTAGGTCATTGATGTACCTTACATCTTCTAGACCAGATATTATGTTCTCGGTTTGTGCATGCTCTAGATTTCAAGTTCAATCAAAAGTTTCCCACTTGAATGCAGTAAAAAGGATCTTTAGATACTTAAAAGGTCGACCCAAATTGGGCCTTTGGTATCCTAAGGACTCTCCTTTTATATTGGAAGCTTTTTCAGATAGTGACTATACAGGTGCCAGTTTAGACAGGAAATCCACAACAGGAGGTTGTCAATTTCTTGGTTCAAGGTTAATATCTTAGCAAAGTAAAAAGCAGACTGTGGTGGCTAATTCAACTACTGAAGCTGAATATATTGCTGCTTCTTACTGCTGTGGTCAAGTGCTTTGGATCCAAAATCAGATGTTGGACTATGGATACAATTTTATGCAGACAAAGATTCATGTTGATAATGAGAGTGCTATTTGTGTTGTCAAGAATCCTGTCTACCATTCTAAAACAAAGCATATAGAGATTAGGCATCATTTCATTAGAGACTCCTATGAAAAGAGTTTGATAGAGATCGTCAAGATACACACTGATAATAATGTAGCTGATTTGCTCACTAAAGCTTTTGATGTGAGTAGATTTAATTTTCTAGTGGCAAGCATTTGTATGCTTAATCTGTAGCTGCATGATCTTAGGGGAGGTTAATGGTGTTTAAGTGCAGTGGAGTATACACAAGTGCTATTTGGATTCAAGTTAGAAGGTAAACATGATGATCAGTTACTTAATACTGTTGGGCTTAGCTTTCTCTATTTAAAGAAACTTTGTACTGCTGGTACAAAAAGTTTATACTGCTAGGCTTGGTTAGTACTGCTTAGTTGTCATGGGTGGATTGATGCTTGACATGGTTTGGAGATGATTTTTAGATGAATTTGAAGCTTAATATGATATCTCAAGGATTAGTACTTCTAGGTTAAGCAAAGCAGTATGGTTGGACTTTGTGTTATCATAAACAACTAGAAGTCTTGAGTGGAATGGATTACAACTGGTATGTTGTTTTGGTTAACAGTTCTTAACTTTTATTCATGGGCTATGCATAGATATGGATCCTCATAAATTCTCACATGTCTATCTAGTTATTTCTAGTGTGCTTGTGATGAATAGAGGCATGTTATTGCATAGTTATTAGAGAACAAGTTAATACTTTTAGACTAATATTTGTAATACTTGTTACCGTTAATACTCTTGGTGCATAACCAAGCACCTGAGGGTGAAGGTTCAACAACACCCCTTGAACCCTAACCCACACCCTCTACTTCACAACCAAATTTTTCATGAACCTCAAACTGAAGCTCACATTGAGCAACTACTCCCATCTCCAACTACATATAAAAAAAAGACTCAAAAATGTAGGAGAACCAAAAAGGACACTAAGTTACCTCAGACTAGTGTACCTCAAGACCTTGGAGCAGATGAGGCTGTCCATAAGGAGGGGGTGACAGTGTGGAAAGGGCTATCACTACTGTTGCTAGCTTAGATGTAGCTCAGGACAGTGATAACATAATTAGGACCCAAACCATGACAATGCCTAATGTTGACATTCCTTAGGGAATGGATACAGGTGGCAGTCCCAGGCGTCAAGACACCATGGGGGGTGCTCCTGCTCAGACTAGGTCTGAGAGAGTGCTTGAACAACCTATTGAACCACCTCTTTCAGAATGTCACACATCTTGAAATGGGAAAGGCATGATGGAATATCAATTTGAATTGACGGCTAATGTATCAATCACACCCCATGATTCACCTCTCTCAGGAGGTTACACACCTAGAAGTGATGAGGGTAGAATGAAACTACAGGAATTGATGACTATGTGTACAAAATTGTCAAAACATGTGCTTGACTTGGAAACAGAGAAGGATGCTCAAGCTGTGGCGATCCTTTGACTAAAGAAAAGAGTCAAGTGATTAGAGAGACAAAGGAAGTCAAGCACCTCCCAACCAAGAAGGCAAAAATACAGACAGGTTAAGTCTTCAGATGATGATTTGGATGAAGAGGATGCATCCAAATAGGGGAGGAGTAGTGACAAGACAAAGCTAATGTTATATAATTGCTAAAATGGAAATTGCATGAAAATTGTAGAGTTCACACTCTGTTTATGGATGGTACACCTATTGAGATTAATATGCTAGTATAGAAAAAGTATCTACCGATCAAGGAATTACTACAGATGATGCTGAACTTGCAGTTAGAAGCTGAAGAAGAAAGTACTATGACATTTAAGCTTATCAATTTCATCAAATCAATACTTAAAGAGTAGTAAAATGTTTGGATACATCCTCCTAATGACCAAGATGCTTACACTAAAGAAACTTGATGATTGCCAAGTAAATATCAAGTTTAGGGGAGGATTGTTGGGAATTTTGAGTTAGTACTGCCAGTACTACTTTACTACTGATGGTTCAATATTGATACTGCTGCTAAAGACCAAAAAAATAGACTAAGTTGTTAGTACTGCTAGTTATATTAGTTAGTACTGTCAGTACAAATGTTAGTACTGTCAGTATAGTTAGTACTGTTAGTTAATAGTTAGTAATGTTAGTATTATATAGTTAGTACTGCTAAAGTGATATGCATGAGATATATTAGGAATAGATATGCATTATCATTATACGCGTTTTGTAAGCCCATTAGGGTTTTCCTTGGTATATAAAAGGAACCCTACGACATAGTTAGAATTATTAATTCATAGTTAGTTATTTTGTAATCTTAGCAGAATATTTGCAATCAATATATTCAAGTTTAGTATTCATTGTTCTTCTTAGTATTGCAAGTTAGATTCCGCATAACTTGTAGTATTCACACTCATAGTTTCTCATATAGTTAGTTTGGATTCATCCTAGTTAACTAAGCTTTAACAGGCTAGAAGATCTGTTCATTGGGACTTCATAGTTGTCTTGGATTTATTCAATACAACTAAACCTTACACAAGCTAAGGAGTTCAAGATCTATTATAGTTGGGATCAACACCTATTAAAATTTCGAATTGATCAAAAGCTTCGGTATTATCCTTAAGGAATCTAGTCCAAGTATACCTAGAGTAGTCATCTACTATGACTAGGGTGTAACGGTTTCCTCCGTAACTCCGTACGGCGGATGGACCGAAGAGATCCATATGGAGAAGTTCTAAGCATCTAGTCGTTGAGACTATATTATTAGCTTTATGACTAGCTTGAGCTTGTTTTCCTATTTTGTAAGCATCACAAAAATGTTGATCGAATTTAAGCTTAGGTAGGTTTCTAACTAGTTCCTTAGAGGCCAACGATTGAATGAGACGCATGTTTGCATAACCTAATCTCCTATGCCACAAAGTGGAATTTTCATCAATCGTTGCTTGACAAATTTGATCTTTTGGCTTATTTCCTAATTTCATCACATATAAGCCTTTCTTTCTAATACCTCTACCTATGACTTTACCGTTCTTAGTGATTTCACTATCATGTTCAGAGAAAGTTACTCTGCACTTATTATCACATATTTGTCCTATACTTAGCAAGTTAAATCCTAAGTTATCAACATGTTCCACATTATCTATTTTGAGAGAGTCATTAGAAATCATACCTTTACCAATGATATTACCGTGAAGATTACTACCAAAAATGACGTTACCTCCATTGTATGCCTTGTAAGTAGAGAAGAGCTTTCGGTTGCCCGTTATATGTTTAGAGCATCCGCTATCCTTAATCTATTCATCGGGTTCCAAGTCAACTCCAAGGTATATCTCACTTATGCATGAGCTACAAGACACGTTTCATCTTTGACCTTTTCATCATCTTCTTCACCGCTATCGCTCCAAGAGCCTTCGACAAAAGCTATTTGGTTCTTATCTTTCGGTGGTTTTGGACATTCTCCGATAAGATGATTTGGGTCGCCGCATCTAAAGCATTTTCTATCACTTTTACCATTCTTACCATCACAGCTTCTTTGGAACGTCTTTTTGTCGTTCCGAGGTTGTCTCACGAATCTACCCCTTCTTTTAAAAAACTCCTTGAAGTCTCTTACCGCCATGGCGTACTCGTCGTCTTCACTACCAAAAGTCAAACACTCTTCATCACTAGATTCTTTCTTAGCCTTTAAAGCAATAAATTTCCTTTCAACTTTTGCTTTGACTATTTCTGAATCTTTCTTGATGATCGTTTCATGAACTTTGAGGTTCCCGATAAGTTCATCAAGAGATAGTGATGTAAAGTCTTTCGACTCTTCAATCGCCATGACATTTGCTCTCCATTTAGGATGTAGAGCCTTAAGAAAATTCCTTATGTAGTTCTTGCTAGAATAACCTTCATCAAGAGCTTTAAGACTAGTGATAATAGTATTAAATCTGGCAAAAGTACTATCTATAGATTCGTCTTCGAAAATGACGAATTGTTCATATTGTTGAACCAAAATGTCGATCTTATTATCTTTGACTTGGCTATTACCTTGATGGGTGATTAACAAAGTAATCTAGTGGATTCTTCTTTAAGTTTTTCATTCTCAATTTTAAGTGCATAACACTTTGCACAATCGAGATCAACTCCCTTATTTTTCTCGAGTGTGGATAATTTATCTTTTAATTCTCTAAGCTCGTTTTCTAGACTATTTCTAGTACGATTTTTAACCTTTGTTCTAGTGATTATCTTTAGACTCATTTTGCATAACTTATCATATTCGTTGTCTAAATAATAGCAAGAAATCAACCAAATGATGAGTTTTCATCACTAAAGTAAGATGATTCAGAACATACCTCACTTGAAGCATGAGCTACAAGACCCATTTCATCTTTAACCTTTTCGTCATCTTCTTCACCGCTATCGCTCCAAGAGCCCCCGACGAAATCTCTTTGGTTCTTATCTTTCGGTGGTTTTGGACATTCTCCAATAAGATGATTCGGGTCGCCGCATCTAAAGCATTTTCTATCACTTTTACCGTTCTTGTCATCTGCTTCTTTGGAACGTCTTTTTTGTCATTCCTATGTTGTCTCACGAATCTAACCCGTGGGGGGGTTTGGGGGGGGGGGGGAGGGGGGGGGGGGGGGGTGTGGGGGGGTGAGGTGGGGGGTGGTGGTGAGGGGGGGGGGGGGGGTGGTGGGGGGGGGTGGGGAGTGGGTGTGGGGGGGGGGGAGGGTGGGGGGGGGTGGCTGTGAGGGGGGGGAGGGGGTGGAGGGGGGGGGGGTGGGGGGTGGGATGGGGGGGAGTGGGTGTGGGGTGGGGGGATGGGTTGTGTGTGGTTGGCGGGTGTGTTGAGTGGAGGGGGGGGGTGCGATCTTATTGGGAATGATCTCGCGTCTTGTGATATATCTATCATAACGGTGTCTATCTCTTAGGGGGGTGCTAGCTTCTATGCGTCAGTCGACTCTTAGCCGTAGATAGATGTGCAAATGAACAATCTTTCATCTCCGCCAAGGATCTTTCTTTCTCAGACCGAGTATGTAAGGAGGCAATAGATGTTCTCTTTCAACGCTTTGATCATCGTCATATGAGATGCTTTCGTACTACAAGGTGACCACACACGTCCATCAACACTTATATCTCCTCATATCGTGAAGCGATTGTAGCAGTGACACTCCCTAGAGCTGGGGGTAAATTCACAAGTGCAAGAGAGACACAGGTGACCATTAAGGTATACTAGAATCGAGAACATATCATCGTAGTCTGACGCAGTGCCTGGTGCGTCTCACATTCATTACAGGAAACTTTAGACAGACGTCCTAACACGAAAACAACACTATGCCGTAGACATAACTTTTCTTTCACTAAATGATGGGGATGGAGGGTAGAGGAGGATGAGGCTGCTACCTATCAGAAGCTATGTTGAATAGTATTTTTTTGGACATAATACACTTGTCCACGTCGGACGGGACTCAGGTCTGTACTGGAGGACACTTCGTTCCGGAATGAATTAAGGCATGGGGAGAATTGTTCCAATTGTGTGTGAGAGAGATACCATGAAACAGGGGTACGGATTCTCACTAGATCATTTGTTAGAGAGAAAACACGATACATTATACAGTTGATGGGTATAATGGTATAATTGTTACATAGCGACTCAAGTTTATCTATTTCTTTATGCACGAGTGGTTACACTATAGAAAATTATGAGCTAGTCGGTATCTCTCAGTATCATTGACTATGTGATGAGGACGACTTAGCAGTGATGAGTATGTAGAGCCGAAGAGGAGGTGGTGTGGTCTATACTCTGATTGGGCTACGGCACTGTGAATAGTAGCTTGAGTCTAGATTTCATGAGGTTGGGTGTAATAGTAATAGTGGGTCTATCAGATCGGGGCAGTAATGCGTCAATGTCACAAGAGTGTTTAGAGTGAACGTGTTGGTACACATTTGTTATTATTTAGGGTGTAATGTATGACTAAATGCATTTGACATGATCACACACACACGTTAGGTCTAAAGTGTCTCACTATATATATCTATGAGAGAGAGAGAGTGACGAGCGTAGCTTGACGTGGACACAGTTAACTGTAGTATAATTCTCTTTAAGATCTATCAATGTTAATATCACGTGTACGCATCTTCATTTTATGGAGTGGACTGGCGATGGTGGGAAAAAAAGGACTATATGTTTGGGAATTGAATTTGATAGAGATTTAGGGTTTTGTATGGTGTGTGTTTTTTAGGGTGGTAATTGGAGATTGATAAATGTGTTGGTATATGAAGTGGGGGGGGGGGGGGGTGGGGAGGTTATTGTTTACAGGGTAAGTATCAGTTTTAAAAAACTTTGCTTATAATTTGGTTTGATTCGAGGTGTATGTCAAGCAATCAACATATGAATTACATGTAAATTATCTATTGTAATGAACAAATAACAAATAACAATATAAAGAGAACGGAAAGAAACTATCCAAACCAAGACACCAAGATTTAATAGGGGGGGGTGGTTCGCTACGAACACCTCTTCGCCCTACTCCACTCCCCGAGTACTCCACTCGAGATTTCACTATGTCAACAAGCTTCCTTTAGGCAGAGAAAACCATTTACACGTCGCTTACTTTCTTTTATACACTAAGCTAGATGTTGAGTGCTAATCTTAACAAGAACCAATCTAAGACTTCACTAAGTCTTTATACACTCACAAGATATATACTCTTGGATTGACACACAATCCAATTTACACAAATACACAATTTACACTATTGTATCTACACACAATCCAATTTACACAACACCACAAAGAAAATATAATAAAGATTTGTGATCTTGAAGAGGAGGAAAAAGATCACTTGATAACAATTCGTTTCTAGATGAATACGATTGTTCTTCTCTTACACTTGATTAGAAGAAGGGAAGAAGAAGGAATTAATCACTTAAAACAAGATCAAGATATGTTAGTGATCAAGATATGTGTTTTAGAAAGAAAGAAAGAAGAGAGAAAAGTAGATCTGATAAAATTCGTGGCAAGAGGTTGTTTTTTTCAGATGGGGTGGCCCACTATTTATAGAAGACAAAAATAGCCGTTACTCTGCTGGCGGTCCCGGTGGTCCCTAATATGTTAGGGGGCTGCCAGGCCTATAAGGGGGTCGCCCGTAAAGTACGCTCCTCTTTTTGTCTTTTAGTGGAGAAGGTGTTATCTGTTTTAGAACCTTCCATTTTGGGGGAAAAAATCTAATTTTAAATTTATTGTTGATAATAAGACTATTTACTGTTTCGTGGAATAGTAATAGAGGAGGTGGGCGATAGGATATGTATGGTAAAGCGGAGGTCGTGTGGGATATAGTAGGACACATATAGACGACATATAGAGGTCTTGATCTTATACTACATTATCACAGACGAGCGATCATGGTAGTAGTTAACAAAGATTAATCCACTTTTCACAAGATCAGTAGTCACAAACACTCAATCATTTTAATGATTTGTTTATCCATATCTTTAAGTGGTTAATCTTAGAAATAAATCTTACGATTATAATTTATAAACTTTAATTTTTCATAAACGATTTACATTTTGGTTATTATCAAAACATCGAGAGTTCGAAAAATATAAATAACATTTTTAGACATTATTTGTATTAACAAGATCAACACCTTCTAGGTTATGAATGAAGCAGGTGTGTTGACGAAAAGCAACTTCAAGGTTCGAATCACAGAATTGCCCAACGGAGAATAAGTTGTGTCCAAGTCCTTCCACGTAGTAAACCCTTGAAATCGTAACGTTCCCAATCGTATAATCATCATATCCCAATATCTTTGCCACGTGATCATTTCTGAATTTGACAGTACCCAAAAATTTATTGACGAAATTGGTGAGCTGTGAGCGATCTCAGGTCATATGCTTGGAGCAGCCGGAGTCCAAATACCAGAGAACAATTTCGATGACCTGCATTCATCAAGAGAGGAAGATGGAACATTAGAAACTATGGATCCCCAAGATTTATTGGGTTCCTTTTTGTTAGCAGATAAAGATTTAATATTTTTAGGTTTGCTAACGGGAACATTAGTTTTAGATTTCTTAGGTTTTCTTGAGTACACCAATGTTACCACAGGCTTAGGTGTATCACTTTCTAGAGCATTTGGTGTCCTAAGGAGCACTTCAGCAGTTGTGGTTATCCTAGTTAAAGGGCATACATTTCCTATTATAGTGAAGGTCTGACCAGTAGGTCTCTAAGTGTATCCAATATTTGTGAACACTTTTCATGTTGGTTTCCAAACTTTTCTCTTTGAACTTTCCTTAACAGATATAGATTTAGTATGAGCATTCACATCATTGATAAAATCAAGAACACACAAATCATAATTATCAGAAAGCATGCAACCATTACACTTAACACATAACAGTTCAGAATTCGCATTAAGCTTGCAATGCTGCACATTTACAATTCCTTTAGGTTCAACAATACTGTTCTCATTTTTCAAACTAGATTTAACTGTCCTAGGGTGGGCTTCTACTTTATTCTTCTGAGTACTACTTGGTGTTCGCTGAATCTTATCTTTCTTTATATTGCCTAAAGGCTGTGATCCGCTAGCACTAGTAGACGTTTTTACTCCCGTAAAAGACAACATAGGTTTGTTAGAAACTAAATTCGATGAAGAAGCTGTTTTTGTGTTTGTGTTTCCTGAGGATGTGAGGGGCTCAGTGAATCTAACTCTTTTGTCCTTGTTCTTTGGGATCACAACCACTAATTTATCACTTGAATTGTTGATGCTAGGGCAAGTTTGTCCGACTATTATAAGCAACTCCTGAATTTGTTTGGTATACTTACAAGCAGAGTCTAAGGATTCAATTAGAGGATTTTATGATTTTCCTTGTTCCACTATTTCCCTAAGAATCGCAGCTTCTTCCTGAGTATGCTTAAGGTAATCAGAGTGAGCTGACCTAATGTTCAACAATCTAGGGTTTAAATATCCCACTTCAATCTTAAGCATTTCTGGATCAATAGTGTGTTTGCAAACAACATTATCAGCTAAAGCTTTTCCTTTAAGTTTGCTTAATTCATCCTTGAGAGTAGTAACTACTAATTTTTTTTCCTAAAGACTAGCATTTAAATTAGAGATTTCCACAGACTTTAGATTGACTTGATTAATTAAATCATCACATTGTTCTTTGGATCGAATACGTGTTGGTTTAATCGAGTCATAAAGTTGCTTATAGGTCTGTTTCAAATGCTCATTCTCAGCAATAAGCTTTGACACCATATGATCCAATTCAATATTAATCATTTCAATCTCTTCTAAGTCCTTTTTAATCTTATCCTCATTTATTTTTTCACTTAGATATTTAATTCTCTCTTTCAACTTCTTTATGACCATGTCTTTCTCTTGGGACTGAGCTGTCAATTTATTAAATTCAAAATATTGATCAAAACTTGGAGCACTTTGATTTGAAACATAATTTTCCCTTTGAAAAATTTCCTGATTAAGTTGAGTGTCAACTTCTAAAGAGATGCAATATTTTTCAAGAGTGGTAAAACTTCTGAACAATTTATCGTAAGTCTCTTTTTCAGTGAAATCATTTTTATTAAGAAGCTCAGTCTCAAGTTTGAGACACTTTTCACATTCATGCACATTCACAGAAGCATTATCCATAGAAGAATTCATAATTATGTTCACAATATCTTTGTTAATGACTTGTTCCAAGAGTCGTTCATTTTCGTTTAAAACTTGATTCATTTTAACTTCAAAGGTTTTTGACTCTAAACGATGTTGTTCCACAGCCTGTTTCATTTGATGGAAGACATTTTGGACTTCAGAAAGTTCATCAATCAAATATTGATCGAATGTGTTGAACAAGTCCTTTAGAGCTTTTACAAATGGAATGATTTCATCCCTAAAACAAGCTTTTGTATGTTCGAACCCCCACGAGCCCTCAGTGATAGCTGTGACCGTGGTTCTTTCTTTGACAACCACGTCAAAACCAGCAAGATGGTGTTTAAGTTTCTTCAAACTCGTATTAACCATGCTGACTTTAGGAAGTTCTTTTGGAACCTCAACTTTGGTGGGTCTACTAGAAAGAGTGGGATCTAAAGAATTCACAGAATTCTGAGACCAAAAGGCTTGTTCAGTAGATAATTCAGTTTGTGGAACAAATCGTGTTTTAAAATCTTAAGAAAGTTGGTTAAGAACAACATAATCGACTGGTGTTGTATTAACTTTCTTTTCTAACATCATAGGATCCTTTTGTTTTAAAAGCATTTTTGAACGACTCTTTTTAGCAAGTATTAGGGTCTCTTCGGAGTTAGGAATCACAATAGCACTAGTATTCTTAATGACATTACCATCATAAAGCTTTGGTTCCAATTGCTGAGCTTTCTTCAGATAGAAATAATTTTGAAAACCTAGAGCTTGTTTAGTGGTATAATCATAGAAAAACTAAGGTTTCGTCAATATGTGAATAGTTTGTGCAGGTTGATCTCTTTTAAAAACAATATTATCTAGCTGTTTGATCCTTTTTTCTAAAGCAATATCTCTATCAATGTTCCTAGATTCTTCTTTCTTAAAATCATTTTTGAGAAGAGTAACTATTTGCATTAAAGATTCCTTTTCTTTTAAATGTTCAGAAAGAGTTTGTTTAAGATGATCAATCTCTACAGATTGTGCACTTGAATCTGAAACGTTATCTTTACTCTTTAAATCAACATTTTGTCCTTCTTTCAAAACTTTAACTTGTTCCTTATATCTTTCATGCTCAACAGTTAAAGTATCATTGACACTTTTATTGTCCAGATTTATCTTGATACAATTAACTACTTGGGTTTTCAGTTGTTCAATCACAGATAATATCAGTGCATCTTGTTGTGTAGATGAGTTAGAATTCTGAACCGTTACCTGTTATGATTCTATCACATACTGAGAATAAGGAATGATATTACTATCACTAGTTATTTCAGTCTCTGAATGGTTCACAACATTTGACTGTTCAGAAGACGTCATCGCCTGCACAACTTTATTTATCATATTGTATCCATATTATCAGGATTGTGTACCTCAGCGAGAGCATCTGAACCATAATGAGATAAAATTGCCATGAGAGTAACTTTGGCAGTGTTGAGTTCATCACAATCAGAGTTATATGCATCCAAATCATCGGCTTAAAAAGCAACATTGTGAGTAATAACGATCTGTGTGGCTTGACCTTCTGCAATTCCTGGATCTGCCAAAAATGCTAGCTCTTCCTCATGTAGAATTTGACCATTTGCTTAAGCTTGAACCAACAACACTTTATCTTTAAACCATGAATCATCCCATCTCCTTTTAGGTTTAGTGCACTGTTTGGACATGTTTCCTTCCCCCTTGCAATTGTAACAAGTAACAGTACTTTGTTTCCCAGAATTACTTCCACTTGCTCCTGGAGTGTAGGTCCTTGTAGTACCCGCAACAAAGGAAGTTTGTCTCCCCTGAACTAGTTGTAAGGTCACTCTCTCATCATTAATGGTAGCTTGTTGCCTAGGGTTTGACGAATTCCTGAGCTGGTTATTGGTAGTAGGATAGCGGGAAGTGACAACAGCAGTCAAGAAAGACATCATGTGATTGATGACATCAATGAGATCATTACCTTTCTGGAACACTGGAACAATTAGACCTGAGTCTAGTTGGGGAAATTCAGGTTGTTGGTTAACTGTGGGAGCATATTCCAATTTAGGGATGGATGATGGTGGAGAATAAACGTTGTGGTAAACTAATGATTAATAATCATTAGATGGATAAGTTATTGAAAAAGGTGTTGATGATTGATTGTTTGAGTATTATTGAGACTGACAAGGTGAACCATGCTGTGGAGACTGATATAGTGACACTTGTGGTTGAAATTGAGAGTTTTGGTATGAGTTTTTATGAGTTTGATAAGGAGACTGGGTTATTTGATGGGTTGCAACCAAAGCAAGCGGATCTGAGTTGCGTTCATGCATTAAACGAACTTCATTTGCATGAAATTCATGTTGTCCCAAGTAAGCATGAAGCTGATCAATGTTAGTTGTGTGCAAATCCCAAACCAGTTTGACATCTGTCACAAATTTGCTCCACTCATAATGAGTGGACCATTTTCAACGTATTCCGTAGCAGATAACTCATAATATTTCGTTGGTATAGTCACTTTATTTTCCTCAATTGTAGGCTATATGAGTGGACCATTTTCAACGTATTCAAGGATCATTCGTCCATGTTGTCTATTCATCATGTATAGCTCCATTATGCTTTTCCAAGAGTCGTACATATCGTTTTCCAATATAGGTGGATGGTTGTCAGCACCCGAAAGAATCGCTTTGTCAGCAAGAGTCGTCATTGTGAAATTTTATATGTTAAAAGATTACTGTTTGATCGAATGGTGATAGAAAGTAATTGTGTTTGAATGTGCTGTCTTTTATGTGTTTTGAGTCGTGAAACTACACGGGATTTTACAATTCTTGGCAAAACCGGAAAAACAAGTGAATATTTTACGAGATTTTACAAGTCACAAAAATAAACCGTATAATTTGTTTTAGCATTTTGTGAGTTTTAACTTAAGTTGCAAGTTCGGTCACCATATGAAGTTGCTAATTAGGTCGTCAAAGAGAATTTCAAATTCGGTTGATAAAGGTAGCTGCGAATTCGGTTGATACAAAAAACTGCGAATTCAGTTTATACTGATAATTGCGAATTTGGTTGATACTAGTAACTGCGAATTCGATTGATACAAGGAAGCTGCTAATTCGGTTATAACTGAGAGCTGCCAATTTGGTTGAACTTGAATACTCCGAATTCGGTTAAACTTGCACGCTGCTAATTCGGTTATAACTGAGAGCTGCTAATTCGGTTGACCTTGTAAGCTGCGAATTCGATTAACTCAAGGACGAAACACAAAATCTTAAAAACACAAAAAAACTAACTTTTGATTGTTTTTTCAATATTTTCTTGTACAACTAGTATTACTAAACCTATAGGTACCTTAAAAATGTAAACTTTATGGTTTTTAAGCCAAAAAATTTAAAATCAAGAATTGTACTTTTTAAGGTTTTTTGAAAACAAAGTTGTAAAAGAAATGATTTTTTTTCTTAATTTAAAGCATATACACCTATATCCTAAAGACACTAGATCAAATTTACCAAGGTAAATGATCTTTTAGTGTATTTTGAAGCTTCAAAAAAAAATAAGAATAAGGTGTACGGTTTGACAAGAAAAAATGAAAGAAATCAAACACAAAAACTAAATAAATCACTCCATGGCTCTTGATACCAATTGAAGGAACTAAGTAATCTTTAATATCAAGCAAGAACTAGAGAGAGAAAGTGGAAGGAAGGAAGTATTTCTAGTGAGAGAAAGTAAAGGAAAAGAAATGCATTAAGTGTGTGAAAATACAACCAACCAACACCCTTTCCAAGGCATAAAGAGGGTATTTATACCACCTAGTGGTCGGCCATGGATTGCTTATGGGCTTTCCATGGGCCTTTTGGCCCACTTAGTTTACTAATCATTACATTTTCTAACTACGAGCCTTGACTAACTATTATTGGAAGTGACTGATACTTTTCGTGTTTCTAACAATTATGTTTGCAATTGATGTACACTTTTTTAGTTAAATGTGACAAAAAAATCGTAATACAGCTTAATTTGTGCTTAATTTGTGCTTAATTAGCTGAAAAAGTATTGTAATTATGAAAATTCGTATTTATTGATTGGATATTGTGCATCACTTCGATTAAACTAGTTGTTTATGTTATGTGAACAATCAAAATTTGTCAAGAACTATCTTGCAACTTCTATTTCTACACTTCTTAATATAGTGTTTTGTCTATCACATTGATTTGGTGTTGCACCCCAAAACCGAGTTTTGAGTATTTTATTACAAAAATGTCATTTGATAGTTTGACTACGACTTTTATAAGTTGAAGGTGTTACGTGATTGGTTAGTCAAACCCGATAGTCAAATCGTAAGTCAATATATTATGTAAATAGGTTTAGAAAGTTTGATATGTCACAATTATAAAGGAATCGGACTTAAAAGACCATAAGTGTCAATTGGCAAAAGTTTACATAACTAGTAACTAAATCTGATGTTCTTCTAAACACTTCTTGAGTGTTCATGTGTGTTGTGAGTGTGTCGAACCAAACAAGAGAAAAGAGAGGGAAATATCTACTTTCTGATCTAGGGATGAATAAGATTAGTATTCCTATGGAAAGAATGAAATTTAATAATATCCTACACAAAGTAATGTCATCATAAACTGAGTAATCAGTGATTTTGGGTTAGGGTTTATATACCCAAATTTAGGGGTTTTGGGTAATTATGATTCTAAACGAAGTATTGAGATATTTCTAATAAGATGTTAAGGTTAAATAATGATTTAATGGAAATTGGTAATTTGGGGTCATGATCATGATATGGCCGTGTAATGAATAAGATGGGTTTTGGTTATGTAAATTAGAGGTGTTAATATGTATGTGTTAATTATGGATTAAGATGCAAGAATTAGAAGAGGATAAAGGTGTATTGGTAAACTTAGCCTTGGGAGCTAAGGTAAGTAAATTGGTTATTATATGAGATTATATTAACTTTATCATATATGTGCTATGTGAATAATGTTAATGAAGGTTTAGGAAGTCGTGGTTTAGTATGCTTAGACTAAGAATAAATTAAAGGCTAGTTTGGCAAAACTAACCAAGGTTGTGGTTAAGTCTATTTTGACCCATATAAGGTATGTAAGTATTTAGTATGATTGAATGGTATGTGTTTTAAGTGTAATGTGCAAGTGTTGATGAAAAGTAGTCTTATGGGCTAATGTGGATGCGATTGATGCTTATATGAATAATTGATATATGATGTTGTATTATTGCCTATTTACTTACTAAGCGTTTTGCTTATGGTTTAATTATTTAACTATTTTGTAGGTTCATAAGCAGATAAAGTAAGGTCTTGACTAAAGGCCTAAAATTTGGAAGCATGAATTGAAAGTGTTTGGTTTATGGGTAGAAGCATAACGATTATTAAGGAGAAACGTACCTGTAACAACGTTAGGGTCCTAGCAAGCTTCTTCTCCTCCAATCATAAATGCTCTCCTACGAGCTCTTTCACCTATGTTCTTAATTCCTCTACCTTGATTCTTCAACTTCAGACATTCACTCCTAAAATGTCCTTTTACTCCACATTCAAAGCAAGTCATTGAGGTTCTCTAAGTTGTTGCAGGGGTAGCCGGGGTAGGTGATGTGTGATAAAACACACATCATTTGTACCCCGAAAAATGCTAATAAATGGACTAAAACACTAAAATATGTGTAATTATGTTGCAAATATGTTTGTATTGTGGTTTTATGTCTTATAGGTACAAAGGATTGAAAACGAAGCAAAAACGGTAATTTTCGAGTGACTTTTGACGACGTTTTCACGTTTATCGAGGTTCAAACAAAGTCGTTAATATTCCACGATCACACCATTGGAAAGAGCATGAATTTACGAGTCCATCGGTACCTTACTTGACCCCCAAACTTTTCCTTTTTGAACCCTACGAAGCCATTTTGAACCTTTTATTAACATAAATCTGGTTCAGGCTAATAAGGTTGTATATTTAACATATTGTGTATATATATCAAAGGATTGCCTAGCTCAGTTGAACTAGGGGCATCCCTTGAGTTTGTACTCGGGAGGTCCTGAGTTCGATTCTGCTATGGCTCCTTTTGGTATTTCCACTTCAGCAGCCACGTGTTGCCACGTGGTGCCACATGGCAGTCTGCCCCGTTGACCCGCCTGTTGACTGGCGGTCAACCACCGTTGACCAGTGGTGCTCCGACGATGGTCCGGCGATGGTAAACGGTGGTTCGCCACTGTTGACCGACGTTGGTCACTGTTGACCGCCACCGTTGACCGCCGTTGACCGGTGGTCCGGCGGTGGCTCTGGTGATGGCTGACAGGCCACGTGGCACCACTCAGGAGGTGACACATGGCCATCTAATGATTGGAATGTTGGATGGCAGGTCCGAGGTACTGTTCATACGAGGTTCAAAATTCAGTCAGTACAAGGTTCAGAGTAGACGGGTCAGTACGAGGTAATAATCTTGAGGCTTCTAGAAGGTGACGTGGCGGCTCGTGATTGGCTGAAAAGGGAATATTGCAGCTGGCAATGATTGGCGTACTCATTAAGCAACAATGAGTCGGTGGGAGCTGCGAAAAGACAAAAATACCCCTAGATCTAGCAATACGAGTGTATGAAGACCTAAGATGACAAAAATGCCCCTCACCCCACTCTGGGTTATAAATACAGACGCAGCAGTTCATTGTTGGGTGTTAGGATTTTTATTTTTTTAAGATTTACTTTCAAATTTAGTGTAGATTTTAGCTTATTTAGTTTTTGCTTATTTCAACTTGTGTAAAAGCTTTTCAAGCTTATTCTAGCTTATTGTAATAATCATTTTGAGCTTATTAATGAAAATGTTTGAGGTTGGTTAATTATTGTCGTTGCTTATTTCTTTCTCTTTCTTTTCTTTAGCTTATTCAATAAGCTTATTTAAGCTTATTATTTCTCATAGCTTATTTTCTATTTCAAATAAGTTATCCTTTAGCTTATTTGATTAAATCTAAGCTTATATATCTAAATAAGCTTTTGCTTATTTCATCTCTTTTCTATTTTCTTTTCTTTTTCCAAAGTGCTTAACATTTGATTAAGCTTATTTTGAGATAAAAAAGGATATCGTGAGTGCTTAATCCTTAGCTTATTCATTAAGCTTTGTATTTTCTAGATCTTTGTGAGCTTAATCTTAATTTCTTAAATAGTTTAATTAATTTTTTTTTGGATTGCTTATTTTTCTTTCTTAAATTTCGGTTTGCTTATTTATAAGCTTATTTTCTATTTGAGCTTATTTGACACTTAATAAGGAGGCGACGAGTGGTTGTGTAAACTCGACTTATTTATAAGTCTTCAGTCCTCCATTAGAACGAATAGATTATTACTTTTAAGCTATTTTTAGTTTGAGTTTGAATCCTATTATAGTTTAATCTAGTACTTAGTTTATAGATCTATTCCTTAATATTACTCATCTCAAGTTCACTTTTATAAGTTTGAACACCTTGGTTTCGAGTGGAATTAGATCTATAATTTGTAGTTTAGCTTATTATCTTCTATTATTCATAGCTTATTGTTTAACTCTTATTGTCTTATTGTTGATGAAAACTTGTTCAACCTCGTTGGCGAAGAGCTTATGGTTCTTATAAACTAGTTGCACTATTAAAGTTCCAAGCTTTTTAAGTTTTTACATAGCTTATTAATTAATAAAGCTCAAAATTTTATTGATTAATTAGTGAAATTAAAACTAATAAAGTCTTAAACTTTAAAAGTTTAATTAAGTTTGTAAGAGCGGGTGGTGTAATATTCGAATCGGTTTCATCATTCGGGTTCTAATCTTCTTCCTTCTTTTTTAATCATAGTATAAAAGTAGTCAATAATTGTAGTTTTATAATATGTTGATGCTTATTGGAATGATTGTTGCTAGTGAGTAGTTTAATTAGTGCTTGTTAAGTGATATTGTGATTTGGAAATTAAGTGCGGAATTAAAAAAGGTTAAGTTAATTAATAATCTTCGATTATTTAGATTTGTAGTTTGAATATTTTAAAGGGCAAAATCCGGAAAAATAGTCAAACTACACATCTAGTAATTAATATCTTTTAAGTTATTTTTGTCAAAATAAGCCAACGTTGTGAGATAATTATCTTTTCTAAGGAAATTAATTCGTTAATGAACCTTAATTCACACTTAATGAACTTTTCACGTCACTTAGCAATCATTTTCGTCTTATAAATCTTTTTGTTCATTTTAGCTTAATTCTTGTAGTGTTATTGATTAGTATTTCTAATATTAATATTAGTATAATTTTTAGTATTAAATATAGTTTTCTAAAAAGTAGTTTAATTTCTAAAACCAAAAATCTTAAAAGATAATCAAGCATTTTTCTTCAAAACATTAACATGAATTTCAATTCATCTCTCGCCGTGGAAACGACACTCAGAAGATAGACTATTACTTTTCCTAAAGTAATTTTCTTATCTAACAGGATATACTATATATTATTACGACACGCGTTTGACGTTTATCAAAATGGTGCCGCTGCCGGGGACAGTTGTACGATTTTCACGTGGTGTTTGAAGTTAGTGCCTTGAAGATCCTTTCTTCGGAAAGTTTATTTTTGTATTTATAAAAATTATAAAAATCCAAAAATATTTTCTTTTTCTTTTATATAAATATTAAAAATTTTAAAAAATATATATATTTTTATTTTTATTATTATCTTTATAAAAATCTAAAAATATTCTCTATTATCCTCTAATTTCATTTAATTCTTATCTTTTTTATCCTTTATCCGTTTAATTCTAATGTCGTCATACAATCGAAGTGGTTGTTTCAAGTGTGGAGGTCCGTTTGGCGGTTTATTTTGTCGACAGTGTACTTGTGTGCGGTGTAGAAGAAATTAGATGGATGAAGTTTGTTCTATATGTTGTGGTGGAAATTCCTTCGTCAATGATACAAATCTGAATTCTTTCAATGATTCTCCAAACTTTTTCAACCACCCTCCACAACCCCAGATGTATTCTTGTAAGTTATGTGGAAACGATGCTCATTATGGTTACGATTGTCCACCACAAGTCTCGCTTGTCTATGAGCCAGAACCGTGTTACAATCAAAACTTTGATAATAATTTTTTACAAACTTCACCAAGTTTTCCATAATAATATCTTTGTTGTACTCGCTGTGGGGGTCCTCATGAGACTTTTCAATGTCAACAATTGATATTCTATGAGCCAGAACCTTGCTACAATCAAAACCTTGATGATACTTTTTCACAAAATTCACCTAATTTTCAATAACAATTTCTTTGTTGTGAAAATTGCGGGGGTCCTCATGAGAGTTACCAGTGTCAACCAATGAATCAAAATTATTATGATCCTAATCTTTGCTATAATTCTAATTCTTCCGGTTTTGACCAATATCAACCCCCGCAATATTTCATCACTCGTCAACCTCCTCAAGAAAAAAGTATGGTGGAATTGCTTCTTGAAGAGAAACTTCCTCAAGCTTTGCAAGCTCTTTGTGAAAAGTTAAATAAATACGTTTAAGAAAAGCAAAAAGAAAAGAATATTGCAGAAGAGCAGGCAACTAAAGTTAGTTCTTAATATTGGAAGCCTCCTATTTACTACGATGATGATGATGACGAGGAGTATTCTATTCAAATGAGTGAATTTTATAAGAATTCCCCTATTACAATCACACCCGTCTTACCGACCATGGAGGCCGAGGACTCTCTAAGTATGGTGGACGAGCATCTTAGCACTATTCCTGAAAAGGAATCGGACAAAGTTATAAATTTTAGTGTTGAGAACCTTGTTCCAATCCTAAGTGAGTCCAAGGATTTAACCGATTACGAAAGTGAGTGTGATATGCCCGTTTGTGATGATTCTTCTTCTAAGAATGAGGGTTTAGATTATATCGTTTCTATTCCACCAAGAAAAGAAATTGATCACTTAGATGCCATACCCGATTCAGTAAAATCTTTGCTTAATCGTGCTAAATCGATAATTTTTATTATCGAGGAGTTCGTCGGTGAACTCGCTCCTATCGATCCAATTCCACCAGATGATGTTTACTTTGATATTGAGCCCGATACGGGAGTTTTGACTACAAAAGTGGTGGATGATATTTCTGATAAATCGACAAGAGACATAAGATTCATGTGCCTATTTTATTTTTTATTTTATTTTTATTTTTTTTTAATTTTTTTTGTTATATAAATAAATATTAAATGATTATACTAAAAATTAAATTGATTTATTATTTTTGAATTGATATTTTAAAGTTATAAGAAAGATTAAATTTCTAAAATTTTTTATTTTATTTATATACAAAAAAAATATATAAACAAGAAAATTATCTCATAGTTCTACCCACCCTTCCCACCCTTTATACCAGTGTTAGAACTTTCTTCCCATTTTTATCCGAAAATGAGGACAACGTTTTCAATCCTGGAATTCTCATTTCAAAAGAGGAGAAATCTCCTCATCTTCTATCTCGTCGGGGCTTTAAAGTTTTTCAGCTTATTAATGATTCTGAAAGCCCGATGATGATTTATAGAGGGGACATTCCTATCTTGGATGTTCCTTATCTCCATTTCTATCCTCCTTGACCAAATTAAGTATGGGGGATCGAGCCAGGCTCAAGACTCGGTTAACAAAAACAAGCCCTTCTCGGGAGGCAACCCGTGTCTTTTCTTCTTTCTATTTTCTTAATAAATGAGTGTGTGATTTTATAGCCCAAGTGTGAGGGCGCGCTTCTTTCTATGGTACGTGGTTCCGTTTTTTTGCAGGATTCCTTAAGATCATGAAGACCCGTACTTGTTTTCAATCCTCCAATCATCCGATCTTCGATCTTCTGCTTATTGGAATCTTCGATCCTGATCATTTATATATGTATTGTTACTCCTTTCATACTTGGAATTTTTTGCATTTGCCTTTTTCGTTCCTAATTGTGGGGGTAAAACAGATGCTTTTGAACATTGAGGCCAATGTTCCATTCTAAGTGTGGGGGGGGGGGATTTATGCTAAAATATGATCTTACCTGTGCCTATATGTGTTCCCACGCAACCCCGTTTTGACCAAATTTTTTTTATTGTTTTATTATGATATATATATAAAAATATATATAATAAAAAAATGGAAAAAATAATGAAAATATAAAAATATATAAATAAGTAGGCCCGTAGAATTAGGTAGCTTTTGACTTGACCGAGTTTTAAACTTTAGCTTTCCCCTTAGCTTTCGAGACTTAGTGTTTGCTTGACTTTAAAATTTTGCAAAGAACGAAAAATGATAGAGTTGAATATAAGTTAGATGCTAAGCGTGGAGTAGTTGGATCTCTTTAGAACTCATAGAGGTTAATAGTGGCTTTTTGCTCCCACCAGCTTAATAAACGTTATAATTGTTAAATAAATAAAGTTACTTTGGTTTTTGCGATTCTTAGTTTAAATCCCTTCGTAGAGATTCCTTCTGGTGAAAGTAAGGTACACATCGAGGTTTTGTCAGTGTTGTGGGGAAATAGACTCTTGGATCATGGTCAGCTCGCATACCGATGTGGCAGTTGTTAAAAGACCACAGGACTTGAAATTTGGCTAAAATAATAATAATGTGATAAACCAAAGCCGAAATAAGACCACTACCTCTTGCCGAATCATAATCGATGTGGTAGTCGTTCAAAGGGTGGAGGTAATAATAATAATAATAAAAACTGTGGGCTGATAAAAGTTTACTGCCTCTTGCCGGCTCACAACTGATGTGGCCGTCTTCAAAAGAAGGCCCATAGTAAGAATAATAATCCGAGACTGATAAAAGTTTGCTGCATCTTGCCGGCTCACAACCGATGTTGCAGCCTTCAAAAAGGTCGAGGATTACCGAGGTCAAAATAAGACTCCTGGACCATGGTCGGCTCGCATACCGATGTGGCAGTTGTTTAAAGGACCGAGGTTTAATAATGTTGCAATAATAATAAGAATAATAATAATAATAATAATAATAATAATAATAATAATAATAAAGCCAAATTTTGACTCCGGGGTTATCTAAATAAAGCCTCCATCTCCGGACTCGTAGTTGAGTTGTTTCGGATGAAATAAAAAGGATAACCCCTAAATCATGCGAAATTAGAACCTTAATGTGGACCTTATTCTCACCATATCGTCTCTTTAGGAAAGGATTTCAAACTAATTGTGGTTTAAATCGGGCACCTTTATGATAATAAGGACATAATTTATTTGTCGCCAATATTAATAATAAAAATCCTTAGAGGATTTAGGAATAATGGGAGCGAAAAGTTAGTTTACACTTACACAATTAGCATTTATGAGTAGTGTTAGCATCTAATCTTATATTTGACTGTGATTTCGTTTTAAGCTTAGTTTGGGGATTGTGAAAAGTCAAGGATGATGAACTCCCGTTCTTTAAGTTTTTTAAATAAATTATACCTTAGTTTTTTATCTATTATTAAATAAGTGGTTAAAACGAGGGTGCTTGCGAATTAAATGATTTGTGAACCTTCTTAATGGACCTTTTCTGTTCTTGTTTGATTGTGAAGGGTCATAAGTTAAGGGGGTTAAATTATAACCCGGAAAACACTATTAATTGGACTAAAAACATGAAATATGCTTACTATTATTAAAAATATGCTTAGTTTGTGTTTTTATGTCTTGCGGGTACTCAGGATTGAAAATAAAGCAAAAACGGTGACTTTCTGTTAAGATTTGAAGACGTTTACGCGTTTTTCAAGATCAAGACAAAGTCGTTAATATTTCTCGAGCGTTCCATTGGAAAGAGCACGAAAAATCGAGTCCAATAGTGCCTTCATCTTTTATTGGGTCGACCCGACACCAATTATATGGGTCGGACTGACCCATACTTACAAACTGCTCAAGTAATATTCAAGACCAACACCATACACCTGATGGCCCAGTTGGTGTATTATAGCAGCCCAAACCCAAATGCAGGCCCAACTGCTTGTATTACATCTCCTAGCCTAACACAACTTATTAATGATCTCGTTTAGGCCCATGAAAAGAAATGTTAACGGGCCCAGCTTAAACCAAAGCCCAAGTTAAGAAAGGAAGCCCATTATCTACTTGGATGAGGCTTGGTTACAACGGACGTAGCAGACAAGTTATAAAAGTGTAGGAGCAGCAGACGGTTATCTTATCTATCCATATTTTTTCTTTGTTTTGTTCTTTTCTTATTCGTTTTTTTTCATTCGTAGATTAGGAGGAGGACGGCACACATATTTTTTGGTCTATCAACTTTTTAATTTCAGTCGTAGTTTTAGATTAGTGGTAGGATTAGTTTAGAGTAGATAATTTAGTTATTGTTCGATAAGATGATATGGTTGGGTTTTGTAGTGTATCTGACCGTTGTTGACCGCCACCGTTGACCGTCGATACCACCGTTGACCGTCGCCGTTGACCGGTGGTCCGGTGACGGTGCTGGAACAGTAATTACACCACGTGGCGCCACTCAGGTGGTGACACGTGGCATTCTAATGATTGGAGTATAAGGTACTATGCAGGTGTACGAGGTTATCAGTATGTGGAATGATCCAGAAGCACACGTGGCAAGCAAAGATTGCTGGCTCCAGCTGTTATGAGTTGTCAGGACGCGTTTTCCTTGCCAATAATTAGCAATAAATGAGTTGGTGGGAGCTGTTAAATGACCAAAATGCCCCTAGATTTATAACTTTGATTGGACGAAGCACTGAAAAGACGAAGTTACCCCTGCCCACTTTGGGTTATAAATACACACGCATAGCAGCTCATTTGAGTGTTACATTTAGTTTATTTTCAATATAGTGTAGGAGTAGTGTAGCTTATTTTTATGTCTTTTAGCTTATTAGTTTGCTTATTGTAAAAGCTTTTATAGCTTATTTAGCTTATTGTAATCAAGATTTTGAGCTTATTAATGAAGATGTTTAAGGTTGGTTTTTATTTAATGCTTATTATTTCTTAATGCTTATTTTCTTTTTATGCTTATTCTTCTACTCTTTCTCTTCTTTTGCTTATTTCCAAATAAGCTCATGCTTATAGCTTATTTTTGGATCCGATCTCTTAAGCTTATATTCTAATAAGCTTCTTTAATAGCTTATTTAGACTAGCTTATTTTATATTGTTTTTTGATTTAGAGCTTTTCGAGTGAGCTTATTTTAGCTTATTTTTGATTGCTTATTTTTCTAGCTTATTGTTTTAGATCTAATCTTTAAAATATACCCTCTCCTTGTTCACTTGATTGAACACCTTGGTTTCGGTGTATTTAGATCTAAAAATAATAGATCTTGTCTTTTTAGCTTATTTTCTAGCATAAAGTTTGTTGCTTTTTAATTTTAGCTTATTTTTCTTAGATCTAAATCCTTAAATATACCCGATCCGAGTTCACTTGATTGAACACCTTAGTTTCGGGTAGATTTAGATCTAAAGTTTTCATCTTTTTATTAGCTTATTGTCTTTAGAATAAAATCTAGCTTATTTTGTCTTAGTAGCTTATTATTATCTTGTTCTCTTAACTTCTTGTTTTGTTTTAATGGTTGATGAAATCTATCAACACTTAGGCGAGGGAGCTTATGGGTTCTTTATAAGCTACTTTACTATTAAAGTTTAAAGCTTTTTAGTTTTTTAAGGCTATTTAGTATATAAAGTTGTAGCTTTATTAACTAAGTAGTCATAAAAACTAATATAGTTTTAATCTTAGTGTTTAAATTAAGTTTATAAATATCGGGAGTGGTTTAGAATCGTCTCCCCATTATCTTCAATCGTGTTTTTTTCTTCTTTTTCTTTTCTCTTATTATAGTTGTTGCTTATTATTTAATTTATAAATGTTTGCTTGATGATTAGTGTTAGTTTTATTAATATGGTATATTGTTGAGTTATATTTTTATATATGCTTGAAAGTGTTAAATTGTTAGAGAATTAAGTCTGATTAATAAAGAGGAGAAAATATTGATTAGTAATTTTTATATTACTTAAATTATTGTTTTGGTTATTCGAGCGGGAAAAAGCAGTAAGAATAATTAGATAATAATTTAGTAATCGATATCTTATTAAGAGTTGTTTTCAATATAAGCCAACGTTGTGAGAAGATAATTTGTTAAAAAGATATTGGTTCATCAATAAGGACTTAATTGTATGTTTAATTCACACTTAAGGATCTAGTCAATACACTTAGCAAGCATACCTTTTATAATATATCGTTCTATGTTTAATTGCTCGCTATTTGCTATCTAGTTTTAATATAGTTTATTTTTATTAAATTTTTAGTTTAAAACCAAAAACAAAAATATTCGATATTCAAGCATCAAACAAAACGCTTTCGTGGATTTCAAATTCATCTCTCGTCGGGATACGACATCCGGGAGATAAACTATTACTTTTCCTAAAGTAATTGTCATATCAAACGGGATACTCTCTATACTATTACTATTTGGTATTATTATTTAGTTATATTATATATATATATATACTATATATTAATTATCGAATCATACTTCTTAAAATTCCTAGAAAGGACAACATGTACAGTTTTGATATAAAGAACATTGTTCCTAAAGAGAGTTTAACTTGTCTTGTTGCAAAGGCTACATCAAATGAATCAATGCTCTGGCATAGGAGACTTGGTCATATTAATTTTAAGAACATAAATAAGCTTGTTAAGGATAATCTTGTAAGAGGTTTGCCTACAAAACATTTTGAAAATGACCAAACCTGTGTTGCTTGTCTTAAAGGGAAGCAACACAGAGCTTCTTGTAAGTCCAAAATTCTGAATCCAATTACTAAGCCTTTGTTTATGCTTCATATGGATTTGTTTGGTCTAACCGTTAGAGTCGTTTAATGCATAAGAAGTAAATGCTAGTAGTCACTGATGATTATAGCGAGGTATACTTGGGTTTTCTTTTAACTACTAAGGATGTAAACCAATTAGATTCTCAAGAACCTTTAACAAAGAAATAGCAAACCTAGTGGATAAAAAGTGAAAAATAATCAGGAAGTGATAATAGATAGGATTTAAGAATAAAGTTTTATTGATGATTTTTGCAGAGAAAAAGTATAAGAGGGAATTATTAGTGTAGCCAGGACTCCTCAGCAAATGTGTGGAGAGATAAGGATTAGGACACTATGAGGCTGTTAGAAACCGACATTTTGTTAGTTTGACTCTAAGTTACTACCACATTTGGGCTGAAGCAGTTGTACTGCCTTGCTAGTACAGAATAGGGATTTAGTATCAAGGCCTCATACAAGCATCTTAGAACTTTTTTAGAGGGTTTTAAACAGCTCTAAGATTTATGAGACATTTGGATGTCATGTGTATCATTTTTAACTACTTTAGACAATTTAAGGCAAGTTTGATGCAAAAGTGATAAAGTTTCTTTGTTGGATTTCCTTGAGTAGTAAAGCTTTGGGTATAACAACAGCGAAAACCCGGAGGGTAGAAGAAAACTTGCATATTGGGTTCTTAGAGAATAAGCCTATGATAGAAGGGAATGGTCCAAAGTGGTTGTTTGATATTGATTCTCTAACCCAATCTATGAACTATGTACCAGTAGCTGCAGGTACAATCTCTAATAAATCTGCAGGTACACAAGGAGAACTTAATGCAGGTACATCTACTCAGAAAGAAGAAATCAGTCAAGATTGCATTGTGATGCCAATTTGGAAAGATGCTTCATACTTTGATTCACCTTCCAAGGATGTTGGTAATGGTGAACCAAAATCTGCTGCTGATGATCAAAAGCAGGTTGAAGATGGTCCACATAATGAGAGTGATGAAAAAGATAAGTCTAAAGATGATAGCAGTCCTAAGGAAGTTAATGCTGCTGGACAACATGTTAATACTGCCAGTCCTGAAGTTAATACTGGTCGTTTTAAACTTAATACTCTTGATCCATCAGTGAATACTGTTGGTTCATGTGATCCAGATGGCCCTAAAGACATGTTCAAATTAGGAGCTAGTCATACACTTGAGGCCACTCATGTTGAGTTCTTCAGTGATGAAGATGAACCAGAAGTTGATTTGGGGAACATCACTAATTCCTATACAGTTCCAACCACTCCCAATATAAGAATCCATAAAGATCACCCAATTAAAAATGTGATTGGTGATGTGAAGTCCACTATTCAGACAAGAAGAATGACAAAATCTACTTCTGGATAAGGGTTTCTCAGTGCTGTATATGAATAGAAAACACATGATACCCTGAATACTTGTTTATATGCTTGTTTCTTATCACAGGTTGAACCTACAAGCATTGCTAAAGCTCTATCTGATTCATCTTGGGTAGAAGCAATGCAAGAAGAACTTCTACAATTTAAGCTCCAACAGGTTTGGAAACTTGTGAATTTTCCTAATGGAAGAGGCCATTGGAACACAAATGGGTTCGTCAAAACAAGAAAGATGAAAAGGATTGTGATAATGAATAAAGCAGGTTGTTGCACAGGATCACAGACAAGAAGAAGGTATTAGAAGCTAATGAAGAAGCTTTATCTCCTGTGGCAAGAAATGAGGCCAATAAGTAATTGTTATATTAGCCTATGCTTATTATAGGGTTATCTGGTATATCAAATGGATGTGAATATGCATACTTATAAGAACAATTAGGAAGAGGTTTATTTTACTCAACCACCATGGATATTTAAAAGATCCTTACCATGCCAGAAAAAGTTTACAGGTGGGTCAGGCACTTTATGTGTTGCATCAGGCTCCAATAGCAAGTATGAAAACCAATGGCAAACTATCTTGTTGAGCAACTTTGGTTTAAGAAGAGGAAAGATAGACAACATTGTTTATCAAGAAGCAAAAAGAGATGTTTTTGTTTCTCTTGCTGAACAGTCTAATATTGAGACATTATCTTTGGCTTAGTACTGATGAACATGTTTTAGTACTGTTGGGCTTAAAGTTAGTACTGTTAGGCTAAAATTAGTACTGCTAGATGACCGTTAGTACTGTTTTGAGGCCATACAGAATTCCTTCACAATTTCTAGCCGTGAGATATTTGCGCCAACCTGATCAGTCCTATATGTTTGACTAATTGTAGAATTCATTATCTTCCTATAAATTAGTAAGATTTCTTCAAGATAAGAACTAAATGACTTTAGTCGGGTAATCACAACCCTAAGTGCACTCTATATTATCTCAATTAACCTTCCCAAGCTTACATACTCTCATCCATGACCTCATCCCAGAACTTTAATTGTATTTTTCTCTCATAAAATGGTAAATTTGGAGTTTTGCGACAAACACAACATGGTGGCCTACTTATAGAAGCCAGAGGGAAGTGAAGCCTTTCATCAAATTGTGGATTTTCTAAATGCTAGTCAAATCCAGTATGCCCTTATTGAGAATCCCAAGATATATATTCCTTAATCCAACAGTTTTGGGGAACAACTACTGCTAGAACAACTGATGATGGAGAAGTGGAAATAACTGCTAGCATTGATGGACAAGTCAAGACTATCACTGAAGCATCTCTAAGAAGACACCTCAAGTTGGAAGACTCTGATGGTATTACTTCTTTACCAAATACAGAGATTTTTGAGCAACTTGCTCTTATGGGGTATGTGTCTGATTCTGCTAGACTTACTTTTCAAAAGGGACACTTTTCTCCTCAGTGGAGGTTTTTCATTCATACAATCCTTCACTGTTTAAGTCCAAAGACAACAGCTTGGGAGCAATTTAGTAGCAATATAGCAACTGCTATAATTTGCTTGGCCACAAACAAGACTTTCAATTTTTCAAAAATGATCTTTGATGCTATGGTGAAGAATTTGGATAGCACACACAAGTTTTTAATGTATCCAAGATTTCTTCAAATCTGTTTAAACAAACAAAAGAGACTTCTTCAACCTCACACCAGAACTTATCCTACTCCTACCCTTACACAAAAACTGTTTAGCAACATGAAAAGGGTTTCCAAGGGTTATTCTAGGGTAGACTTTCCTCTATTGCCTACAATGATCACTACACCTGAGTCATCTCCTTCCAGAATAACATCTTCACCATCCTTATCACCCCAAACACATCAATAGACTTTCCTCTATTGCCTACAATGATCACTACACCTGAGTCATCTCCTTCCAGAAAAGGGACACTTTTCTCCTCAGTGGAGGTTTTTCATTCATACAATCCTTCACTGTTTAAGTCCAAAGACAATAGCTTGGGAGCAATTTAGTAGCAATATAGCAACTGCTATAATTTTCTTGGCCACAAACAGGACTTTTAATTTTTCAAAAATGATCTTTGATGTTAGTGGTAGAAGAATTGGATAGCAACACAAGTTTTTATGTATCCAAGATTTCTTCAAATCTGTTAAACAAACAACAGAGACTTCTTCAACTCACACAGAACTTATCTACTCCTACCCTTACACAAAAATTGTTTAGCAACATGAAAATGGTTTCCAAGGGTTATTCTAGGGTAGACTTTCCTCTATTTCCTACAATGATCACTACACCTGAGTCATCTCCTTCCAGAATAACATCTTCACCATCCTTATCACCCCAAACACATCAATCATCACCACTTAGGGATATAACCAGACAGGCATCTGAGATTCCTCAGTCTTAGTTTTGCCTACTTTAAACCAAAGTAGGCAATGAGGCCTACATTCATAAAGTGTGGAAGTTGGAAGCTGGAGTGGGCTTGGCGCTACTGACATTGGCTTAGATCAGGCAGGGCAGGTACCCATCATAGACCCCTACCAGTGCCCCATGATTACCCTCTCCTAAAGTTCCATACTTGGAGTGATAAGGGCAGTCTTGCAACAAAATAATTGATGGATTTGGTTACGCAAGTTGAAACTGATAGAGTTAAGTTTTGAGAAGACATGCAACAAACAAAGAAGGTTTATAGTTATGCTCTTACAAAGCTCATCTTAAGAGTGAAAAAGTTAGAGAAGAAAGTCAAAACAAACAAAGCTAGGAGAAGGGCCATGATAGTTATTTCAGAGGATGAAGATGCTAAAGAGGATTATTCCAAACAGGGGAGGAAGATCTCTGAAATTAATAAAGATCCTACAATCTCATTGGTACAACCTGAGCAAGACATGGAATATGATTTTGATGTTAGTACTTGATATGTGAGAAATCACATATCCTTTTTATATCAAAAATGATCCTTAAATGATTAAATTGTGCAAATTAATGTTGTACATTGGCTGTTTTGTCATTTAGGATGTGTAGGTATGGATATTGCAAAAATCACAAGAAAACGGTCAAAACCGGACAAACACGAACACATGAACGAATAGAGTACACAAGAGCCGGAAGTTTTCTAGCAAATGGTCCACTAAAGTCAACAATGGTCAAACCTTGGTCAACCACAAAAAGACAAAATCCTTGAAAATACCAAAAGAGCCCTTATTGTTAAATTCATTTTCACTAAAAGTCCAAAAACAATAACACCGTTAGTCCTTTAACATTTAAAGACTAACGGTCGTTAAGTGTTAACTTGATGGAAACCAATAAATCTCCTTACAACTTTGTAGCTTGGGGTTGTTTAGACTTTACTAGGATAATATTAATGATCAAAGTTAAAAAACAAAGCGAAAAGAGACAAAGATATGAACAAGGTTTTTAACCAACATTCTCCCATCCCCAATATTATTTGATTCAAGAATAAATACGGTTACATCAATAAACTGTAACAGGGATCAAAGAAACCTTGAGCAACACTCCACTATACTAGACGTCTACATGATCCAGTGTACACACACACACACTTTTCTGGATACACAAAACAATATGCCTAGACCTCCTTTTATAGCATAAGGAGTCAAGGCTTTACATGGAAACTATTAAAAGATATTAATGACGAAATATTTATTTTGACCAAATTAAATATACATCTTTGACCAAATCTTCATTTTGACCAAATTAAATATTCATCTTTGACCAAATCTTCATTTTGACCAAATTAAATATTCATCTTTATCTCTTCATCATTATCTCTTTTTGACCAATTTTTATTTTCTTCTACATCTTGTAGAATCCCACAATGACGACTTTGGTCCTTTTGTTTCCATCTTGTTTCATTCGTGTTTTGTCTTATCAACTCAAATATAATTCCCAACAATCTTCCCCTAGTTGATAATGACAAAACCAAATAAGCACGAACTTCCCCTGAAGTTGATATATGAATGAAACTTCCCCTTAATCCATACTATACCACCAAGAATCAACCAATTTAATAAATCATCAATCTTCTTCCCCTTTTTGTCAATATCAAATAGGAGACTAAAGTAATGCAACTTTGATCTTCACAACCACAAACCAATATTACACTTCCAATCCAAGTATTCCAATGTCCCAAATTTCCCTCCATTACGCACCTTAAGAAAAATGAACTTGAGCAGTAGAAACTTACACTAGCAGTAGTAACAAAGGCTAGCAGTAGTAAAAACCTTCATCTTGATGTAACATATAAATGGTTAAACATTTTAACATTAAGCTTCCCCTGAAACCCATATGTTAACCATTTCTTGAATCTTCAATTCTTAGGCTCATTAATGATTACTGATGAAGAAAATTAAGTATAACGAACTTGATGTAGAAGTAGAATATCCCAAATTTGTATCTTATGTCTTGCACTATAATATGATAAACCCCCCCCCACCCCCCCCCCCATCATAATCTTCTTCTCTTTTTTTAGTAACCTCGATCTCTATTCAACATCCGCATGCCTATACAAATGAGTCACTAAGCCAATTGATAGTAAATACTTGCTGAGTACTACAAGTTATCTCCTTTACATCAGTAAAAACCTAGTTTTATCAGTCTTCATCATAACCGTATATAACCAAGCGGTTATCTTCAAGACCAGAAGATAAATAAGAACACACATCTGAAAAAATCCACTTCATCTTCAATAACAATAAACAATCATCTCGGTAATCAATTAATAAATAATTCCACCAAACAAGCCTTTTTATTCAATTAAGAACCAAAAATCTAATTAATACCAAGAAACCCTTGGAATAATAACAATACATGAAGATCGTAATGCATACCAAAAAGGTAGAGAGGACGATCATAAAGATTGTTATAGAAATTTAACTCCAAAACCTCATAAAACTTTTATCACAAATCGGTTTCTTGAAAATTAGGGTTTTAGGGTTTCTTCAAAAACCTTGTAATCCTAGATCGAGAGCCACCAGGCTCTGATACCAATTGTGGAAACCAATAAGATCTCCTTAGATCTTTGTAGCTTGGGTTGTTTAGACCTTTATCTAGGATAATATCAATGTTCATAAGTTATAAAAACAAAGTGGAATAAGAACAAAGATATGAACAAGGTTTTACCAAACATTCTTTACAGCCCTAATATTATTTGATCAAGATAATACGGTTACATCAATGAACTGTAATAGGGATCAAAGATCCTTGAGGCTACACCTCCACTATACTAGACGTCTACATTGATCCAGTGTACACACACACACTTTTCTGGATACACAAAACAATATGCCTAGACCTCCTTTTATAGCATAAGGAGTCAAGGCTTTACATGGAAACTATTAAAAGATATTAATGACGAAATATTTATTTTGACCAAATTAAATATACATCTTTGACCAAATCTTCATTTTGACCAAATTAAATATTCATCTTTGACCAAATCTTCATTTTGACCAAATTAAATATTCATCTTTATCTCTTCATCATTATCTCTTTTTGACCAATTCTTTATTTTCTTCTACATCTTGTAGAATCCCACAATGACGACTTTGGTCCTTTTGTTTCCATCTTGTTTCATTCGTGTTTTGTCTTATCAACTCAAATATAATTCACAACATAACTAAATAAACCTTTTTCCTTTAAACCCTTAACCGAGCCCAAAACAAACACCGGCCCAAACCTTTTTTATAAAACCTTAGCCCAGGTCAACCCCCTTTACGCCGGGTCAAACATAAAATTGTTATAAAGAAAAAAATGCGGGAATTGATTTTCTACTGTTCACCCGTCTTCCCAATTCACCCAGCACCTTAATTACCCTCATTTAAGTGGAATTAACCCTTCTAGAAGGACGATGACGCGACACTACCCACCAAATTACACCAAGACACTGTTCCCCTTTCTTCTCCCCCTTGTTGACCAACCTTGTTCCTCCTCACATGGGCTTAATGGTATATATGATATGACTTGGACACTACTCAATTTCAATGGCCAAGATTGCTCTTTGAAGACTCTCAGACAACAAACACACCTGTAAGAGCTCTCACAAAGAAAGCACAAGTCCTAGAATCTTCTTTGGCTTAGAATAAATAGAGCTCAATTATAAGCCCTTTGGGCAGTTAGTTTTTAGTTTAAGTTTTTCACCTGGTTAATTTTTATTGTAATCTTTTAAATATTGTAATGTTTCTTTTTATGAATTAATGAAATTTCAAGTTCTAGTTTAAAAACTGTTTTACTTATTTGTGTTCAAAAGCTATCAAGAATCTTGCATAAGCCTTTTATAAGATCTTATTTAAGCATATTGTTAAATCTGTTTTCATTTAAATATAGAGTACTTAAGAAAATTTTACAAAAAAAACCAAAAAAAAGAAATCACACCAAAAAAACACCACAGCTTATTTGGATGATAAGCCAGATTTGGATGGGCTTATGGACAATACTAGCTTGTCTTTTGACAAGCTAGAGCTTGTAGATTAGCTTATTTATAAGCTTGATTGCCCTGTTTTGAGCAAGGGCCTTTGTAAGTCTCTTATTTTCAATTTTTTTGCATTTTACTGTAACATTGCTTAATATTGCTTATTTCTGCTTATATTTGCTTATTTATGTTTGCTTATGATGTTTAGTACTTATCTTGCTTAGTTTGTAGTTTAAAAGTTATTTGTGCAAGTTTACTTAAAGAAACTGTCTTAAATAGCTTATTTAGTTGCATAATCTGTTTTAGCTTATTTGAGTGCTTATTGGTTATTGAAATTTGCTTAATATTGTTTGTTTAACTTATTTAACATCTGGTCTTTTGAATTTGTGTTTTAAAACAATTTAAGTTTTCAAGTAGAAAAGGCATTTTAAGTGTTTAAAAGGGTGTTTGGTTTAACTGTTTTCATAGGTCAAAATGGGTCAAAATGAGATATGTCTTTCGGGTCACTTTAGTTTAGCTTAGATTAGTCCTAAGAATTAGTTTGTTTGAGTTTTTAAGTGTTAAATCTCATTTTTAAGGTTTTAAGAATTTGTTGTTTGAAACTGTGAGTTTAAAGCTTATTTTATTTGCTTATTTGATTGTGCTTTTGCTTATTGAGTTTTTTGTGATGTTTTTGTGTTTATGCATGTCTTAAAATAGGTTAGAAACAAAGACAAATAGGCCTGCATTGTTAGTTTTGTGTTTTGCCAAAGCTGTCAAAAATATTGCTAAGTGTTTAAAAAATTTGAGAAATTGCTTTTTCAAATGCTTGTTGTAGCTTATTGTGAATTTCAAAATGCTTTTTGATTGTTGATTCTTGTTCTTTAGGGTCTAAATTTAATCTGTTTGTAGGTTATATAGTCATAAGGATCTCTTTGTTTGCTTATTTTTAAGCTCAAAATTGGTGTTTTGTTAAGATTACAAAAGTTGCAAAAATTTGTCTAGTGTTGAATCTGTGTGAGATGCCTTTTTCATGAAGCTTTTTAAGTGCTTATCTGAATTTCAAACTGCTTTTTCATTGTTGCTTATTGTAGCTTTTTGGCCAATCTTTTTAGTGGTATAAGCCACTAAGCCATAAGGATCCTTTTGCTAGCTTATTTTTAAGCTAGAAAAGTCCCTCTTGGCCTTTTAGCTTATCAGTTTTGGCCAAAAAGCTATTTGCTTATTTAGGCTTATTAGCTTATTGTTTTTGCTTACTATAGGTTTAGTTTATCTTATTAGGTTAGATTAAACCAATTTTAGCTTATTCTCTTTAGTTTAGAGCTTATTTAAGCTTATTTGCATTTTAGCTTAAAGTTTTTAAGTTTCATAGCTTTTTGATGAGCCAGTCTTTCTAGCTTAATTTGGTTGTTTATTTTTATTCAAAATTGCTTTTTAGGTATAGCTTATCATCTGTTTTAGCTTAATTTACTTTTTGGTTTGCTTATTAGTGCTTAAAATTGCAAAGAGTTAGCATTTTTATAGTTTAGTATAGTTTAGCTTATCCTGCCCTTTTCAGCTTATTTTAGTGCTTATTCGTGGCTTATAAAAAAATGTTTTTGTAAAAAGTGCTTATTTTTAATCGCTCTAAAAAGTTGTAAAAAATGGTTTTTAAAAAACATTTGGGAATTAGGGGAAGTCCTAGGTGAGCAAGGCTCGAACCCGGGACCTCACCCCTATTCACCAAACATTTTTTACACACCACACGCACTACCAACTCGTCCTTGGGTCTTTTTCGGTTTATGTTTGCAATATCTATTACTTATACACATTTTGAGCTCTTTTGTATATTAAGCTGATTTAGCTTATTTCACAGCTTATTTGATAAGCTGTTTTCACAGCTTATTTTTATTAGATTCATCATTGTTCAAGCTAGTTTTGCTTATTTTTTCAAATTTTTATTAAATATTTTAGTATTTTTAAATACTTTATTTCATTAAAATCGTTTTTAATTCATAAAAAAGTCAAAAAAATATAATTATTTTTTAAAAAATTTTCTTTTAACATTTAGGACTTAGAAAAATTAGATTTGCTCTCATAGGGTTAAAATTGCAAAATTTTATTTTTTAAAGAACGGGATTGAATCCCGTTCATGTTTATAGTATTTTTAAGCCCTAGTCACCTTCGTTTTTGGTCTAGTTTTCTTTGTTCTAGCTTTTTAGCCAATTAAGACTTACAAAAACCAAAAAGGTCATTTTAGGACTTAATTTTGATAATTTAGGGTTTTTAGGTCCCGTTTAGGATTCCCGTTTTGCGTTTTTAGTTAAAATTGTCTTACCTTAGATGTTTTTAAGTTTTTGCCTTAATTTTCCCGTAGTTTTAGATAACCAATCATAATCTTGTTCCATCCAAGCATCGATTCTCAAAACGCCTCTTGACTTTCAATTGCATTCCTCGTTGGGGGTAACGACCCAAGAATCATACTTCCGGTTTACTACATTGAGAGATTTTTGATTCTTACCCTTATATTTATATATTTATAAGTATTATATATATAATATAAAAAAAATCAAAAAATTAAAAACATTGTCCATAAAAAGAAATAAAAATCAAGTTGGTTAAAGAACACCATCAATATAATACTTTCAATTGAAGTATTATCATTAATAAGTTCCCAAACCAAAGATCAAAAACTTACCTTTTGTGTCTCTCGCGAGGTACGGTTCACCTTCGAAAGTTAAACAAACTATAACAGGGGTATAAGGCGGGTTGTTCCTATGAACTACGACCCTAAAGGAGAAAGGTTTTTAATAGCCTCGCGCTTTCCTACTCCTCCGCTCCTTTGTGCGTTTTTC
>BQNB010017836.1:53574-56074 GCA_026074375.1 Tanacetum coccineum
TTTGCAGGGAGGAAGTATGGGAGGACATCCAAGTTGTACCTGGGTTTGTTGGGCGGGAAAGAGGGCTTTTAGGGAAGTAGGCAGCTTTGGTCCCCTAAAGTCTTATAACTTCAATGCAATCTTTGCCCGGTTTGCAATTTTGACCCTTGCTTTGTTATCTTAGTAATACAACTTGAGGTTTTGGCAGTTTTAGTCCCTCAAGTTGTATTTTCTTCAATGGGTTGACCTTTGACTTTGACTTGACTTGGTCTTTTCCACTCCGTGCTCGGTTTTGTTTGTTTTTGGCTTTCTTTTTGTACCTTCTCTTGAATATCCGTTTCCTGCACAACACAAATGCAAACATACAAATACAATGTATTTTTGGTACGTTTTTAGTCTTTTAAGTCCGTTATTAATGGAGAATGGTATGTGTAATTAAGCACATACCAAAATCCCCCATACTAAGGTATTGTCGTGTCCTCACGCAATGTTATGAAGTAAACACTCAAGAAACCAAGAATCTTATCCCCCTCGACTAATAACCTCGAAAAGTAGCTAAGTGTTCGTCAAGGGGAACTAAAGAATCAATAGCTTCGACAAGTCCTGTTTTCACCATTTTTTATATGTACACTACTATCCCTAATATTTTTGGATTTTCCTTCCTTTTTCTTTTCTTAACTACCTGTTTGACTTCCTTTATTTTATCAACATTGGGATCATAGAATGAGAAGCGCCCATAGAATAATCTACGGATGTCCTGACGGATAAATTCATCGTCCTCGATTTTTCACTAGTTCAAAACCAAGCAATTAAACAAGATCATTTGTCAATATAAGTCTAAATGCTAAGCACTCATACTTATGACTTGTGAACTTTTAACTCCCAACCGGATATATGATTTAAATGTGTGTACTTATTTCAACTCAACCATAGATCAACTTATTTTCATAGTCGTAATTCAAGATGAATCACGACTCAAAGCAACAACTTATTAGGACCTTGTAACTTGATTTTAAAGAACAAAATTTTTACTGTAGAACTTTTTGCAACATAATCATAAGTTCTTAAAGCTAGGAATGCGTTGCTTAGTTTGAACACCTACCTAGGCCTCGCTCCCTGGTAGGATATCACAACCAACGACCGGTGTTCTTAGTTTGAAAACCCACCCCGTTGCTAGCGTAGTGGGAAATCACAACAACACCTTCTTCCTGAAATGGCTAAGGATCGGTGTCTTAGTTTGAACCCTCACCTAGACCTTTCTTCCAAGTGAGATATCACAACACACCAAATCCCTAGAAGTAAAGATGTCTTAGTTTGAACCCCCACCTCGTGTTTAGCGGAGTAGGATATCACGACACATCTTTTACTTGCTCCATACACTCAAATGTATGCTTCATTGGCATAGTTTTAATACTCATGCATTTTTGCATTCATATTTCATTCATGCTTCTTTGGCATTTTAACTTTCAATTCACTAAGAACAGAAAAACCTCGCTTTAAAGAATCAAGTTACAAATTTGAAGCTTTTTCTAAAAACATCGATTGACTTAGTTAACTGAAGTTGAAGCAACGTATGATTAGGTGGATTAGAAGCTAATGGGAGAAAAAGCCACAAGTTACTCATATAAGTTTTTGTTCAGCACATAAACTTATATTAACTCTATCACTTCTTGTTCTTCACCTTATTAAAATTCGAAGCAATCGAATTCGTGAAAGCTTAGCCTACAATCGATAAGTTGAGGAACTAGCTAGGGCTCAACACGCCCGATCGAGTCAAAATTTATTCTCATTCTACCCATTGGGAAAGTCAAAACTGTGACAAAACACTTATTTTATTTTTGAAAATTTTTTAAATTTTTTCATTTTTTTTTTGTGGTATTTTTGCAAAAATTTTGGTGGTAAAACGGGATTGCGTGATAACAACGACTGCAGGCAAAAATCAAATCAGAAGATCCCCCTCATACTAGAACTAAAAATCGTCCTTGAATGTTTCAAAGTGGGATTTCTACGTAAATCTAAGGCCGTTTATGAAGTGTGCCAAAAGATAAAACGTTAGTCGATTAGATTTGGATACTGGATTCCCAAACTGAAGCTGAGGATGTGAAACTCATGTGGATATTGCAAGCACGAGAGTCTTCACAAACTGAAGCTGAGGATGTGAAACTCATGTGGACATACAACACAAAGCACACAAAACATGGACAAAACACGGGTAATGGAAAATGAAAGCCTTCTCACACAAAAAACACTTATTAATTATCGAACTACAGATAACATGGGGGTGCTCCCACGAAAGCGCTTTGTTGAGGTCGCGACGCTTGACCCCTTACCCCCCGAATGTATGGTCCATGGAGACGTCTGGAATCCGGGACAACCTCTGTTGGTAATCTCCCCTCCAAGTAGTGTTTAGATACGAAGACCATATCCCTTTAAAGTTGGGCCCGGAGTTTTGAGATAACTCGACGGTGCCATAAGGAAAAACTTGGGTTACAGTGAATGGTCCAGACCAACGGGATTTCAA